>VMDO01019304.1:29824-40109 GCA_007922755.1 Pedetes capensis | reverse complement strand
AAAAAAAAAAAAAAAAAAAAAAAAAAAAAAAAAAAAAAAAAAAAAAAAAAAAAAAAAAAAAAAAAAAAAAAAAAAAAAAAAAAAAAAAAAAAAAAAAAAGAGCTGCATGCCAAATGCATGGTGCATTTGGCAACTTGGGTGACCAAGGCAGGAGGATCTCAAGCCCCATAGAGGCAGCCTCGACAACACAATGAGACCTTATCTCAAAATTTAAAAAAAAAAAAAAAAAAAGGAAAAAGCTTAAGGTATAGCACAGTGGTGGAGCACTTGCCCAGTGCAAAGCCCTTGGTTCAATCCCCAGCACAGCAGAGTAAATGGAAGAAAGGAAAGAAAAGGAAAAAAAGAAAAAAAAAGAAAAAGAAAAAGTACTGGAATGGCTTCGGTGCCCTCTAATATTGGACCCTATTAAGTGGAGGTGGTAGTCATTTGAATTTGAAATCTCTTGTCTGACCTCTCCTCAGGTTTGCCAATCTCCACAATTACCCTCAAGAGATGGGGTCTTCTTCTTTCCCCAGGATGTGTCCACCATCCCCAAACCCCCTGCTGCCTTAACTTCTCAGTGTGCTGGCATCCCACTTTCACCTTCTCTGTAACTTCATGAAGTAGCTGTGTCTCATCCTGGGGTTGTGGCAGGTTGCCCCCAGGATCCCTGTCCAATGATTGTTTCTTATTTTCAAGCTCAGGAGTACCTCAAGCTCATCAAATAGATTCCCTCTCAAGATGGTACCTGATCACAGCCCTGCAAGATATGGGGCATGGCAAAATGGATCCTTTCTCTAATGCTGAACCCCCCAGTCCGGAAGAGCCACTGTCTCTCCAAGTCCCCCAAATGGATCCAAGGGCTTCAATGACAGTGAGCTTATTCTGTGGCAGTGCTAGTCTGCTTACCAGGGCCGTCCACCTTACCTTTGGGTTAGGTCTCTGTTTTTCCTCCTGTTGGGAAGCCATGGCTGGAGACCTGTGCTTTTCACTCCCTCTCGTTGCTTGGCTCGTACATTCTCTGGACTCTGAGACCATTCTATAACCTCCTTGATGACTTTTGTGCTTTCCCAGTCTGTCTTTGCAGTATGTCCGTTTCTGATCCTGACTCCTTTGTTTCACCATGTCATGTGGAAGCTGCCTGTAATCCAGCATCTTACATTGGAAGTCTTAAGTCTTCAACTTACTATACCAGTAGTCTTTCTAGCAAGTTAGCAAACCCTATTGGTTCTGCCTTCAGTTGCCTGTCATGGCTCTATATGCCTTTGCAGAGCTTTTGCCATTATTTTTTTGCCAGGCCTTTCCCTACATATCAAGGTGATGGAAATGGCTTCCAATCTTCTGAGTCTTACTCAGTTATTTCTATGTGCATGTTACTGTTTTATTAAGATTTTTTTTGAAGTTCATTTATTATCTTGTTATTCTCTTACTCACATATCTCTGCTAGCATTTTAAGGTTGACAATCTTACAGCCCTAGGGTGCAGTTTAGCTCAGTTGGTAGAGTGCTGCTCTGTACTTTCTGAGGACCTGGGTTTGATCCTTAGCACTGAAAAAAATGGGAGAAGGATGTGGCAGTCTGCTCTTGCAACAATCCTGAAACAGTCGGCCATTGAAAACCCTGTGGTGTTTAACTCAGTTGGTAGAGTGCTGCTCCATACTCTCTGAGGACCTGTGTTTGATCCCCAGCTCTGCAAAAACAGGAGAAGGACATGACAATGTACTCCTGAAGCAATCCCAAAACAATCTACCATTGAAAACTTAGCAGGGTCACTATGAGTTGGACCCCCTTTGATGGCGTCTAATGATAACAACAATCTTATGGCCTCAATTTAATTTTCTAGATAATTTCTCACTACCATATTACTTTGCTTCCAATGAAGAATTTGCTCTTTACAGAATATGCTGTGTTATTTTTCCTCAACAATGCATTTAATTAATTAATTAATTAATTAATTAATTAATTTTAGAGGTTTCTTTAAGTTGTGCAGGCTGCCTCTGGTCTCAAATTTGTGATCTTCCTGCTTCAGCCTCCCAAGTTGCTGGGATTAGAAGCTTGTGTCATGAGGCTTGGCTAATGCTTTTGTTTATATTATTCTTAAATTCAACATAATCCTTTTCGTTTTAAGTCTTTTCTTCTATAGCATTTACTGCATTATGCCTCTTCTTTTAGGTGTTGTATTTTTTAAGATAGCTGGAGGATTCCTAATCTGAAAATCCAAATTATTTCAAAATTCAAGCTTTTTGAGCAGCAACATAACAACACAAGGGGATATTTCTATATTTGACCTCATGTGATGGGTTTCATTTTAAAAACAGATACACTAAAAATATTCTATAAAATTACTTCCAGGCTATGTGTACAAGAAACATAAGTTAATTTCGTATTTAGACTTGGTCTCATCTGCAAGATGTGTCATTATGTGAGTACAAATATTCCAAAATCTGAAAAAAATCTAAACTCTGAAATGCTTCTGGTCCCAAGCATTTTGGATAGGGGCTGCTTGATGTATACTTTGATTGTAGATATTAAGCTCTTGAAGGTTGTGACCCTATTTCTATAATTCAGAGTCTCTGTTATAATGTGTATGGGAAGAATCTAAAGGTAAATTGAATTACAAAGCTTAATTATGTAATCATAAAATATAATAAAACAGTGATTTTTTTTTTCAAGACTTAGGGGTTGAACGCAGGGTTTTGGCCATGTTTGGCAATTGCTCTCCCTCCCAGCTGGACCCCCAACCCCTTTTTTAATTTTTATTTTGAGATAAGGTTTTTCAGAGTTTCTCAGGCTGCCTTTGGCCTCAAACTCTAAATCCTCCTGTCTCAGCCTTCCAAGCTGCTGGGATTATAGGCACGTGCCACAGTACTAAGTCTCTAAATTTTTTAATGGAGATATGGTTGTTGTTGTTGTTAGGTGCCCTTGAGTCAGGTCTGACTTATAGTGACCCTGTGTACAACAGAACAAACTACTCCCTGACACTGTGCCATGCCTGGCACTGTTATCAGTCCTTCTCTGCTCTTCATAGGGTTTTCATGGCAGATTATTTTGGGAGTGGATTGTCAGGTCCTTCCCCCTAGTCTGCAGTACCTGGTATTCTCAGGTAGTCTGCCACCCAAGAGTAACCAGGCTGACCCTGCTTAGTTTCTGAGATTGTTGTTGTTGTTAGGTGCCGTCGAGTCGGTACCCGACTCATAGCGGCGCTCATAGGGTTTTCAATGGCTGTTTCGGGATTGCCTTGGGAGTGGATTGCCAGGTCCTTCTTCCATTTTTGCGGTGCTGGGAATTGAACTCGGGACCTCAGAGACTGCAGTGCAGTGCTCTACCCACTGAGCCAAATCCCAGCCCAGTTTCTGAGATTAGGTGGGTCTTATGCTAGGGTCATGTGGCCTCAGACAATGGAGATATTAGGAGATATTTTATGCCAAATATATTTACTGAGTGAAAATTTTCTTAATACTCTTGTCCATAAGCTGTTCATTTCTCTTCAGAGTTTCAAAAAAAGTGTTACTTGCTTAGGCTATATTTTGTCAAATTGAAGTGTTTCTTTAATTCCATAAAATAGTAAACAAGAAAGGAGAAGGAACGTGCACTTTCACCAAGATTTGGCAGTATGTTAACATTATTATTACAAGTAAATCATTACTTAATATGCCAGTAACTTTAGTAAGTTCAAGGTACTACACAGTGCTCATTTTCCTAGTGATTAGGATATTCAGTAAACTAGATCAGATTACTCTAATTTATTTGCATAAATGTCATCTATTATTGAGTAGTTTGATATGATTTTTTTATTTAAAGATGAAATGTTCCTTGATTTAGTGAATACAGTGTTAAAAAATAGAATAGTGATAATCATTGTCCAGCTAACTAGATACAGTGTAGCAAGTACTTGCCTATTTTAAATAACTTATCGCAAACTTTCTGACAGTGATATTAGTACATATAGTCAGATTATTATTTATAACAATTGGGAAATATGTGTTTGAAATGAAATTCCCAATTCTTAGACTCTATAGTTAGAATTAGTAATTTCATAGTTTTCTAACATGAATTGAGAATTGAGAGTTAGAGAGAAAAATGCTTAAAGTTAAATTATGTGGTTGGTAGAGTAGAAAAAGTGACAAGACTTATTGTTGCTTTAATGATATTCAGAGTAGAAAACAGCTACTATATTTTGAAGATATTGTAGAAACATTGTGTAAATTTTATTACTCTAAAAGTTGCTATGTATCTAAAATTAGAAACAGTTGTTTTAGCTGTGGGTGGCACATGCTTGTAATCCTAGTGATTCCCAAGGTAGAGGCAGGAGGATCCCGAGTTGGAGGCCAGAGGCAAGTTGCCTAATTTAGTGAGACCTTGTCTCAAGATAAGAAAGGGGTTGGAGGTTCAGCTCAGTGGCAGAGCACTTACAAAAATATGTATAAGACCCAGACTAGAATACAGATCCCCAGTACCACCAAAAAACAAAACAAAACAAAACAAAAACAAAAACAAAAAAACCAAAAACATTGTTGCCCTTGGTAGGCTTTACTGCAATGATATACAATGTTTTTCTTTTTTTTTTCCCCTCCTCTTCCTAGTATTTGGGTTGCGCCTGCAGCCACACCACTGTGGCATCTGATCCTGTGAGATCTTGGAAGCTAAGCAGGGTTGGTTAGTACTTGATGGGAAACCACCTGGGAACACCAGGTCTTGTAGGCTTGGGAGAAGGACCTGGCAAACCACTTCCAAAAAACTAGTCAGCCATTGAAAATCCTATGAATAGCAGAGAAGCACTGACAATAGTGTTTCTCCTGCTGTATGTAGGGTCGCTATGAGTTGGACATCAACCCAACGGCACTTAACAACAGCAAGTATTTGGATTGCCTGCAGCGGTACCACTGTGGCATCCCATCCCGTCAGATCTCTGAAGCTAAGCAGAGTCAGGTCTGATTAGTCCTTGGATGGGAGACTGCCTGGGAACACCAGGTGCTGTCAGCTTGGGAGAAGGACCGGGCAACTTACTCTCAAAAATCAAATCAGCCATTAACAACCCTATGAATTGCAGAGGAGTACTAACAATACTGTTTCACCTGTTGTAATGCAGATTCGGTATGAGTTGGACATAGACTTGATGGCACCTAACAACAACAACAAAGTGTTTGGATTTGTATAATTAATTTCTATTACACAACATGGCTGAGTTGAAAAAAAAGTTGGAAAATCACTTTATTTTAATGCACTGGTTTTTACCAGTGTTCTGTATTAACCTAGAACATTCGGTTTAGAATCAGGCAAAGAAGGAAGAGAAAGGCTGGTGCTTTAGATTTCTTTCTTTTTTTTTATAGTTAGTTCATTTATATATCATAAGCATAGTATCCTTGATCTTAGAAAATCAATTGTTTTTCGTAGTAAACCAGAATTTTGTTTCCTCTATCTCGGTGTATATATACAGAGTTGATTGTTTTTTTGGTTTGTGAGTTTCAAAATATTAATACATTCTGTGATTTTCTAAACTCAAAAGAAAGAATGAAATTTTATATAGAGAGCATTATTATTAATGCTTCAAATATTGTAATAAGTATGCTATAGCAGAAAACAAAGCATAGTGGTACAGAAAGTCTTCAATTGTTTTGATTGTTTGAATCTTATGATTTCGTTTTTTATGTTAAATGTTATTCCAGTCGTCATCATATAAATATATCTCTAGTTTGTGGCTTAGAAACAATATACTTTATGTATTATTTTAAAAAGCAGATAGCTGTATCAGTTACATTTTAAAGTTATACACAGTTTTAAGGCTATGTATTTATTCTTTAGAAAATATGACTTACACGAATGTCTTCTGATGGACATAATATTGACAAAATATACACATGATAGTACTTTAACAAACTGCCATGCAACAAACACATTAAATAAGGAAGAATTTGAATATATATGACCTACTCTATTTGACATTCACATTTATAATTTACAGTGTAACCAGTACTTAAAATGTTTTTTTTCTTCTATTTGGCAGTAATTTCATTTCTTTTACAATTTAAATTTAAAAGACTTCTGAATGTATATTTGGTGAAACTTAGACATTTCTCTAGTCTGTGACAACCTGAGGTACTAAACATTTCTCCCTTATTTCACTATCTTCATAGGTAATATTTTTGTTTCTTTTGGGATCTATCCAAGAATTGTGTATTATAGCATTATTAGGCATGGGATCAGCTTCAACTATGGAAACAACTCTTTTTTTCATTTTACTTTTTAAGACTTTTTGAAATTTTTGTCTAGTGAATGCATATAATAGAGGGTGAAATATAGTTGTTCCATAAGCCATGACTAGAAAACACAATCTTAATTTTACTAAAAGGTCACTTGGGCCTAAACATAAAATGGTGGTATTTAAAACAGAAATTGGTGTCCAACAGAGAAGAAATGTAGAAATAATCAATAAAGACATTCTGAAGACTCTTTTCTGCCTTTCTCGTCGTTCCCGGTGTCGTTTCACAGCTCGCCGGAGGGCAATGATTACAGAAACTGAAGTTCTTACACCAAAGACTACATTTCTCCCACCACTGCTGTGTGACATGTCTGTAGTCTCATGTTGTGTTGTTAGAGAAATTGTTTTTTTCTTTCTTGCTTTCTTCTTTTGCCCTGTTGAAAATCTTGTGCCTATTCGAATATTAAGAGCCTGAAGTATCTTGGTGTATGTGATTAACATTACTATAACTGTGAAAAAGAATATTGGGATCTGTACCAGAAGATGATAATACATTCCCAGTTCGGTGTAGTATTCATTTGTACTGACACATAAAAGTGTCTTATTTTCCCATGAATTTTCACTTTGAAGACTGAAAAAATTTACCTCAATAAAGGGAATCAGAAATGAGAAAAAAGAAAAAATCCAAATGGATATCATTAACATTACAGCTCTGCCCATTGTCAGAATTCGGTTTGCAGGTTTTACAGAGATGTCATATCTGTCCAAAGTGATAGCAAAAACGTTGATTGCCGTTGAAACACTTGCAAAAGAAACACAAGCCTCATGGAAACAGCAGATGAGAGCCGTGTTACTCTCCAGTGAAAGCAGAAGGATAACTATAGTTAGAGGAATACATCCCACACAAATTATTACATCAAGTACATGGAGATTCATTGTAATAATGTTACTGACAGAGTTGATTAAGTTGGATTTCATGCAGTAAAGTACCAATACGGTGAGGTTGCTGCCAAGTCCCAATACAATTTCTAACATAAGAAATCCAGTGAGAGACACTTGAAAGCTTAATGGGTATGATAGTGGTTGGTACATATTGGCGTTGATGTCATCAGTGTCATCTCGCACTGTAATGTTAGATTCAGACTGCATGTTGATTTCCAGAACAGGAGAAAAACACATTCTTTTGGAGCAGTTGATTTTTTCCCTAGAAAGTGAAATAGAATAAACTGTTTGATATTTGGCAATTTAAATGACTTATAAAGCATGTACTCTTTGTAAACAAAAAGTCTTTTTATTGTGTACTTACCTTAATTTTTAAGTTTGTAAATATTAATGAAAATGTAGAATTAAGAAACAACAAGGCTGCATTGTTTTGATATAAAAGGAAATTGGGTTCTCCTTTTGAAAAAGTAACTATTTGGGGTTTCTTGCCTTACTGTGCAAAATTACTTAATATACCAAAAGGGATTACCTATTTGGAAACAAATGAGATATTTATTTTCAGAAGAAAGTATACTTCTGTACAATAAGAGTACCTAGTATGCAAAATTAATTTTAGTTGATATTTTAAATTTTCATTTAAAAATGTATAGTAGATAGGAAATGCTGTTTTAATATGCCCTAGAATTATTTGAATAGTTGTAATTATTCCTATGAGATTTCAAATGAAAGGGAGAGGTGTTCATTTAAAAGGATAAGTGATACAGAGTACTAAGATGTTATTTGAATCATAGTCAGAAGTCAACAGTGTGCTGAGGGATATTTGGAGTTATTTCTCACAGAAATAGGCAAATTATAAATATTTTGTTTATCACAGTGAATGTGCTCATTGATTTTTTTATATTTGGCAAACTTATAAAAATTGAAAGAAAAGGGACATTTTGCCAAAGTACAAAGCCACAAAGATTGGTAAAAGATCACTAATTACTCCTATGAATGATTTTTGTGACTATACCTTCTTATATCTTGTGGAATAAGGAAAGTGCAGTTTAATACACATTAAGAAATAGCTATTTTTGAAGTGGTTTAAAAGAAGATATGTTATCTATTTAAACAGTTTATAAAATAAAAAATGAAATTCTAAGGAGAAGTATTCTGAAGCTCATTTTTTGAGGAAACTTTCAAAGTTACACATCACCTATGAAACCTTTTGTATACATCACCCAGTATATAATTTTGAAGAAAATCTTAAAAGTAAACTTTTTCTGCTAATTCATGCAAATCTATATTTTAATATGTAAGGGTTCAGGGTAGTTTATAGGAATGATATCTGATTTTCTGGGATGTATGACTGTAATCAGTATATTCTATTTAAAATGAGATCATACAACCAACTGTATTTCACATTTCCAGCACAGCATTTTGACTGCCAACTTATATTCAAACAAACTATTAAAGCTAATACTTTTCACAGTTCAGATTTATCTTTCACTTGATGTTACATTTGATGAGTTTTGCAACATAATTTTATTTATGCATGTTATTTTAGAGATAATATTTCAGGAACACAAATGATAACATTAATTATTTTTGAGCTGATATAAGCATTACTAGAGGAATATTTATTCAAATAAATGAAAGTCTTAGCTAACCCTGAAATTTTATAAAAATGGAAGATTTTAAGTGTGCCAATTTTTCTGAACTGACAGATTAAACATTAGGTCTTTGTCACATCAGATTTATAATTAAATAAAGCAGACATGTCAAATTAGATGACAGTAAAGAAAAATGCATATTTTTTCTTCTGTAAATGTTAAATAGTGTGGTGGGGTACATGCATCTTCTGACCTACCTGTTTGCTGTTGCCTTATGGGCCTTTTCGCTCACTATGGCAGTTTTTCACAAATTGATACATGATGTCATTGACAGATTTTGACATGAATTTTTCCCTGACAACAGTGAAGTAGCTGTGTTTTATTTCATGTCTTGTAGGAATTCTTTCATTTTTCTCTCCAGTACTTCAACTGCATGAATTGTGAGATTTAGTTGGCTGATGGATTTCTAAAGAACAGTACATAATATTTGTGTTTATTTTGGCTTAAAAAGTCACGACTGAGAGAAACTTCCTCAAATGATAGGAATTACGTATCCCTTTGAGGGAATATATGATAGTGTCCTTTTATTTCCCAGAATATGCAAAAACAAAAAGGGAAACATAAGTTTATAGCTTCTAAAATATATTTAGACATCCTTTTATTACAGTTGTAAATCTGTTTCTACAGCAGTCCTCATTATTTTGAAATGGTTTCTTGAGCACATAACTTTCTTTATAGTATAAATCCAGTCCATGTTCTTTTGGTAAAACCCATCTGCTATTTAATTTAGTTTGTTTTCATTAGAAGAGAATACATAATTGTCCACAAAGCTCATATGGAAAAATCCATTAGTCATATCAATTGATAAGAATATCCAAATAGTGCAGAAAACACTTGCTAAAGCTTCAGTTTGCTTGCTGGTGAAGTATGTCATTCTCCTTTTTGAAACTCATGTTTCTTTGTTTATTCAAGAATCTGTAGCTTCCACAATGTTGGTGTGTTAAAATATGAACTCTCTCTTTAGAAATGCTTACTATTCTGTTTTCAGGCTTTTACATTTATATAGTTTTTCTTTTTGTGGTTATTTTACGTAGCATCTTCTTAGGATACTGTTGATTTGTTATATTCCAATAGTAATGTAGACCTGTTTCCTGGTTTTAACTCTTTACTTTCTTAAAATATAAGAATATCTTGGCAGTTTGTGGTTCAGAGAGCTAGGAAGATTCTCAGTCAGTTGCATTCTTCATGCTGTCAGTTTTGAATACTGAATTAGCTGCTTGTTGGCCCTTGTGAAAAAGGAAAAAAAAGGTTAAGGAATAGGGTTTCTGATAATTTCTAATTCATTGAAAGTTGCTTTAGGTTTTTTTTTTTAATTTAAAACCATGCAGGATTTAATCTCAAAATAAGAAAACTTGTATTGCTAGAATCATAGCTTATATTCATAAAATTAAGCTTCTAAAAATCAAATATCCCCTTTCCTAACAAAGATTGTATATACTACCTTATTTAACAATTGAGTTGGCATGGCAAATAAAACCAAGAAATATAGGCTGTATTTTAAACTAATTTCTGCT
>VMDO01019304.1:0-29724 GCA_007922755.1 Pedetes capensis | reverse complement strand
AACAGCTAAATAGTAAGTCTGGTTTGTATAGGAAATATAAACATTTTGGACACCTGAGAAAAATTATAGTGATGATATTAAGAATATTTAGTATGTCTGAAGTGACTTAAGAGCCGATGTCTTCATAATGAATTAAGAGAGTATTCTTTGATATAACCATGCATCCTAAAAATTACATTTAAAAATACCATGTCTTAAATGAAATACATCTAAAAATTAAGTGGTTAGCAATAAGTAGAAGTAAACAAAGTCTTAAAATTAGGCTGAGATTTTCAAAGTAATTTTACCCAACTATGCCAGTTCAAAAGCAGCTATATAATAAGGAACACATCTTACCTCTGCTAAAGATTTTGACAAATTCCTCATGAAGTTGAAGCATTTCCAGTTTTGATTGATTCATTTTGTTCACTTGTTAGTAGAGGACTTGGAGAAAAGGGTCATAATTATCTCTTCAAAAATGACCTTAATGAAAATATGTATCTGTACTGTGCCATTGTTTCAGCAGTACTGCTAATGTATAGAACATGTAGTGCTGCTTAGAGGCTGCTGCAATCTCTTACTCTTCCTACTGTGGAATCAATAAGCATCTGAAAATACATAATGAAAGTAATTTAACATACTGAAGCCTTCTTGTCTCCAGAGACAACATTTGGATTCAATCTTTCTAAAAGGAACGGCTCTGCTTTTCAGAGGAAAGCCTGTTCTGAGCAGCTTTTGCAGAATGACAGCCTACCTTGTCGCTTCTCTCCACTGCAGAGAGATGCAGTGCATTCACTAATTTTGATTGGTCAGTTGTATTGGGCTTAAACTGTGCTTCATATGTATAGCAGGGATTTCCCCCCCCCCCACTGTTTTGTATAAGGATGCTTTTTTTAAAAGGCTAAATTTATAAGTGGTTATATGTTGTTTTTAAATAGAACATGGGTAAATTAGTCTTTTAAAAATGTGTATTCTCTTCTGATTTGTTGGTCAGTAATGCCAAACATTAAAAAATGCAGGGAGGCATGTGTATTTAGGTAGGAAAGATTTGCCTAGAAAATAGTATATATTATTTTAAAAGCCTTGATAATTGCACTTGAGAATATATTAGTAGTTATATATGGTTTTGATTGAAGTTCTTTGTTCTACAAATAGAAACCCACTGCATCCTTACAGTGAACCATGTTGAATTTCAACTAGTTTGTTTGTATTCAAGTCATCTATGTGTATTCCAAATTGTGATCAACATAATGTGTTAAACATTATCATGGCTTCAGTGTTCATTCATTCAAATATTCCTTCATTTTATTCATTCACTGAAAATATTGATCGGATTGATCCAAGGCATTTATACCTTAAAATATGTTTTAAACATTCCCTTGCTATTAACATAGTCACACTGTATAAAACTTTAATAATTTGCTTTACTTTCAGAGATAGTAATCTCAATCTTCACCTTTGGCAATCCTTTTATTTGAAAGACATACTCTGGTCATTTGCTGTTAATATTTTATTTCGATTGGTCTGTCTCTCCTTTCCTTCCCTCCTTCATTCCTTCCTTCTTTCCTGTACTAAGGAGTTAAAACCAAGGCCTTGAGCATGCTAGGCAGGTACTCTACCACTGAGCTGCACACACCCAGCATATTTTTTATTTTTAAACTTGAAACAGGGTCTTACAACATTGTACAGGCTGCCTCTGGCCTTGAACTTGCAATTCTCCTCCCTCAGCCTCCCAAGTTGGTAGAATTATAGGAGTGCACCATGGTGCTTGGCTTCAATTGGCTACTTTTGTTTTAGACATGGGCACATTTCTTGGTGGATTACAGTTTCTTAAATGCTGGAACCATGGGCTCAACTGTAAAAAGATTGTGTGCGCCACAGTGTTGAGCAGTGTTTCATCCTCCTATACATAGGGTCACTATGAGTCAGACCTGACTTGATGGAACCTAACAACAACAAATATTATATGCAATTGTGTGCTAATGTTGTTAATAAATATATGTAGTAAAGGAAAAAATTACATGGTCTTATAAATTACAAAGTTTTTTTTTTTTTTTTTTTTTTTCAGTACTTAGGGCTTAAATTCAGGGTCTCATGCGTGCTAGGCAGGTGGTCTACCACTGAGCTTGGTAAATTGCATAGGCTGTCTCTGGCCTTGAACTCATGATCCTCCTATGTCAGCCTCCCAAGCCACTGGGATTACTGGTATATATCACAGCATCCAGCTCTAAAGCTAAATTATTTCAAGATATGCTATCAAAATAATAAAATAATGATATAAAATACCAAAAAGGTGGCACTTTTTTCTTTCTTTCTTTTTCTTTTTTTTGTAGTGGTATTGTTCTTGGTGCTAGGAATCAAACCCAGGACCTCAGACTTCTAGACAAGTGTTCTACTGCTGGGCTGTATCCCTAGTAGAAAACCAAGAATACTAATTTAGAATTAAATTTCTATTGATTTTTGGTTACTCAAAATACATTTCTATTCTCAATAGTGAGGATAAATTTTTGGGGGAGATTCGAATATATAGAGTGGTTGGATTCAATGTCTACTTACAAAATATAAGGCTTTGCTAATCGCTGAATTATTAGAATATTAATCATTACCTATTTCCATTATTTTAGGAATAGTAATCTTCCTTTTTCAAAATGCTCTATCTTTTTTTAAAATTTGTAATTAAAATTACTCTTACAATTTTGGAAAGAAATAATTCATTTTTATACTCTTTCATTGGTGGTGTTTAAGCTTTATAGGGGAATGGCTGACAAGTACATGAGTTTTAAATTGCATTTCTATAGAAGTTGAGAATAATGTGAAAAATTTTGTTGTGAATTTCTAAAGTTTTCTTTATAGCTTTTGGTGGCAAGGCTTTAGTAATGCTAAAAATGAAAATGTTGTGCTATTTATTATTCATGAATTTTGAAAGTTGGGGAAAAGGATCTTGTTGGAATGCCAGTTATGTTCAAGGATAGCTGATACTCATGAAATGTTATTTTAAGCTTAAAATTAAAATCAGAGAAAACATTTTAGCATCAGTTGAAACTTGTGGGATGAGGAAATTATTAATATAATGAAAATACATATAGTGCTTTCCTACCAAAGAGTTCAAGTATTTGTTTAGGTTTATTGTCAAAATATCTTTAGGAAGTCAAAGAAACCAAGGCACAGAGAAATCTATTGACTTGAAAAAGTCCAGCTAATTTACCAGCAGGTCAGTGTTAGAACCCTGCAGATCCCATCCTACTAGGTTGTTGTTGTTGTTGTTGTTGTTGTTGTTAGGTGCTGTCCAGTCGGTATCCGACTCATAGCGACCCGCTGTACAACAGGGGAAACACTATTGTCAGTGCTTCTCTGCTGTTCATAGGGTTTTCAATGGCAGATTGATTTTTGGGAGGGGGTTGCCAGGTCCTTCTCCCAAGGTTGTTGTTAGGTGCTATCAAATTGGTGTCTGACTCATAGTGACCCTATGTACAACAGATGAAACACTATTGACAGTGCTTCTCAGCCATTCATAGGGTTTTCAATGACTGATTTTTTTGGGGGGGAGTGGGTTGCAAGGTCCTTGTTCCAAGCACCTGGTGTTTCTAGGCAGTCACCCATAAAGTACTACCCAACCCTGCTTAACTTCTGAGATCTAAAGGGATGGGACACCACAGTGGTATGGCTACAGGCACCCTACTAGGTAGTTGGCCCTATCTCTTTGGAAAATTATGAAGGTTTTGGATTTGGAATTGAATGACCTAGGTTCATTCCTTACCTATTAGCTGCTATTACTTTTGGTAATTCAAGTTTTCTTTGGGTAACAGTATAGCTTTGATTCTTTATGTTGAAGCACATTTCTATGCTTTTCTTATTATCTCTTTGTGAGACAGTGTTTCTACACTAAAGTCAAATTATTTTGATAAAACAAAATCTGAGGTTTCTATAAGCAGTAATAGTACCAGTAAAAAAGCTCAGGTATTAACATTGCTAATTATACCCTATACAAATCATTTGAAGGTACATAAGATAGTACAAATAGCAAGTTTTTAATCGAACATAATGCATATCCTATTTTATTTCTTTTTAAAAACCAAAAATTTGTTGGGTGCTTATAAGTTTCTCAGCTCTTCATTATAAGATATTCCTAAAGTCCTCAGTTTTTAATGAATATACTATACCTAAACGACTGGATTGAGAACCAGATTATATTATTTCATGAACAAAACTCATATTGAATTACATGTCAGAGTTTATAAAGATTCTTGTTTCCATAGTAACAGATTTTTCACAGTTGTGCATTTAACATATTTCATAGTCATATATACTAAATTATAAAATACTAATTTTGAAAATTCTTACAATTAGTGATTTAATCTAAATTTTATGTAATAATTTTGTATGTTTCTTTTTAATTAATAAACTAAAAAAACAGTTTGGTTTTCCCACTGATAACTAAGCAACAGATGTAAATATAACCTCCAAATGCAGCTTAATTAAAATCCTTTTTCAAAAATTATGTTTTTTATTTTAGTTATAAGTATTATTGTTGCATATCTCTTTTAATTCTAAAAGTCCTGATATAGAATCTTTGATTTTTAGTTTTTTACATTTTTTTCCTTTAATTTGGGCAACTGTGGCTGTTAGAGTAATTTATTGTTATATTCACCTTGTACTATTCACATCAGATCATTCTTAACCAGCTTGTGGCTAATTCTGATGCTACATTTTTGATGATTCTTTGAGTTGTAATTAAAAAACTCAACTTTGTGAAATATTGGAATTAACCATAACTGAAAGTGCTTTGAGACTCTTTGCAAAGTATTTATACAAAAACAGTTTCTAATAATGGAAAATCACTTTTTAAACTGTATTGCTTCGGTAGGGTACTTTTTCAATTAATATTTAACTTAGTTAACTCTGAACTCTTCTGATATCAGATCCCAGGGAAGAAAAGATTACTTTGGTTTAAAGCCAATTCAAAAATTTCATTTGGCAAGACTATACTTTCAGGGATCATTTCTATAGTTTGTTACTAGAGAAGTTTCTCTGATTGTGTAAAGTATTGGAACCCACAAGGAAGAGACGGAGTGTTCTCTCCTGAGCGTGATGTTGGCTCTTGGTGTTATTTTCCTATGGCTTCCTTTTGCCATTGATGATCATTCTTCTCTTCTTCGGGAGGGTAAAGGGAGAGAACACAGTCTGAGTGAAAAAAATTTTTTTCATTTGGCTTCTCAACTCTAAATTTCTTTCACAACAAGTGTTTTATCAGGAAAATAGAAATGGACCATCTGCTGAAACTCTTATCAAATGATGAATAGCCAAGGTAGTAGAGTCAACAACATTGGTGATCCATTATCTTTGTAGACATCTATCTTATGAGATTAATTGAAAGCTAATTATATTTATTTTCAAAACACTGATGATTCATTATCTTTATAGATAAGATATATATCTTAGGAGAATAATCGAAAACTCATTATATTGGATAAAGAGCATACATCAGAACTGTATACTTTCAACAGATAGAAAATTCTACAACCATTCTTCCCCATCTTTCCCTGTCTCCTAAGATGAGCAATTAAAAATTTTTATAGTATGCATTTATCTCATTTGCAAGCATCACATTTTTTTTTTTTTTCCATTTTCTTACCAGAAACCTAGACTTTGGAACCGGTGACTACAGTTTAACCTTCCTCTCCTATACTGCTATTGGCATGTCTACTCTTACTTCATCTGCAATTTCCAATTTTCTGGCTTATGCTTTTTTTTTTCCCCTCAGTACTGGGAGGTTGGGCTGGGATTTAGCTCAGTTGGTCGAGTGCCGCTCTGCAGTTTCTGCGGTCCCAAGTTGAATTCCCAGAACCGCAAAATGGGAGAAGGACGTGGCAACCCACTCCCAAGGCAATCCCGAAGCAATCTGCCATTGAAAACCCTATGAGGGTCACTATGAGTCGGACACACCTCCATGCCACTTAACAACAACTGGGAGGTTGGACCTAGGGCCCCCCACATGCTAGGCAAACACTCTTCCACTGAGCTGCACCCCTGGCTCCCCGACCCTTTTCTAAATTTTTTATTTTGTACAGGCTGCCTTTGGCCTTGAAATCTCAATGCTGCTGCCTCAGCCTCCTGAGTTGCTGGGATTACAGGCATGTGCCATGATGCCCAGCTAGATTACTGTTTTAACTTCCTTATATCCCTCTTTGCATCCTTTAAATATTACAGGTTTTATTACTGTTTTTCTTATATTCTAATCAGAATTACACAAATTGCTATGCTTGTGTCCACTATTGATTTTGCTTTTCTGTTGCTTTCTTTTCTTTGCATAGTTCTCCCACTCTCAGTTACTGTGCAGAATCAAATTCATTTCAGCCTTGAGGCTAAGTCAGTTCAATCAACTGAATGATGTATTTAACAAAGCTATGTCAGGTCCTCTTTTCTGTGCTGTTAGGGGTCTTATGTTCTGGTGAGTGACATAGCTGACTGGCTGCCTATGATCTAGTGGTCTATTATTGAGACTAGTTAGATACATAATACTTTTTATTAGAAGGCTACCATTCTTTTTTGTGTAGAGCCAGAGAATAGTAGAATTCTACTGTAAGCTATAGTTCCACTATAGATTCAGTAACATCCATTGCATACTTGTCTTTCATTTGAGTAAATGGATGCATTTTAAGAGTTTAATAATTTCTAAATCCTGTGATCACTGATGACTTTCTGCTAGTTTTATACAAAAATATATTTTCAATTACTGCTACTTTCTGGTCTCCATTTAGGGATATATACCCACAAAAAGTCCTGCTGTTACTTTGGTTATTATCAGAGAATCTATAGATTAGTTTGGGGAAGACTGACAATAGTATGGAGTCTCCCAACTTATGGACACAGTGCCTCTATTAATTTTAGGCCATCTTTGATTTATTGGTGTGTTTTTCCTTTGCTTACATGTCCTGTACATATTTTGTTATATTTTTATCTAATTGTTTCATTTCTTTAGTCTATTGAAGTACACTTAAGTTTTTAAAAATCCAGTTGTTAATATATGTGACTACAGTTGGTTTTTCTATGTTCACCTTATATCCTGCAACTTTACTAAATTCATCTGTTAATATTGAGATCTTTTAAAGTGAATTCCATGGTTTTGTCTTTTCTATGTTGTTGTTGTTAGGTACTGTCAAGTCAGGCCTGACTCACATCGACATTATGTACAACAGAACAAAACACTCCTCAACCTTGTGCTATGCCCTGCACTGTCAGTACTTCTCTGCTATTCATACAGTTTTCAGTGGCTGATTGTTTTGGGGATTGTTTTGGGAGTGGGCTGTCAGTTCCTTCTCCCATTTTTGCAGTGATAAGGATTGAACCAGGGCTTCAGAGAGTGTAGAGCAGCACTCTACTAATTGAGCTAAACCCCAGCTTATCTTTTCTATATAGACACTTAATGTTGCCTGTAATGATGACTTCCCAGACAAAGAACACATGAGTAGACTTGCTTCTCAAGTTTAGTGTTCTTCAGCTGTGGCAGAAACCCAATGATATGAAGCATCAACCTTGATCACTCTGCCAGGGGAACTTGTAGGGCAAGGTGAGTGGTCACCAACATGATGCTCAAATAGTATGGTGTATCATGGATTATAAAGTCCCTTTTTGCTGATCTAGCACCTTCTATCTTCTGTTTGCATCCATGAAGCAGCATCATGGGTTATAAGTGGGATGGATAAAATCCAAGACCCTTAACAAATTTTGACAGTTTTGCTCTCAAGAATGGGATGTTGACAGAGATACAGGCTTCCTACAAGAGAAAGGACAGGGTTCTCATGGGCTCCTTTAGGGAACATGAGATATAGTAGCAAATACTCTTGTTTAAATTGATGCGGCAATAATAAAGAGTAAGAGTTTCCTACTGCCCTAGCCATTAATGAATTTTTTTCAGACTAGGCAGTGAGAGGTGGAATTACATGAAGCTGCTAGAGTGGTGCTTTGGTTGTTGTTCACTCTCTAGGATGGGGAAAAAAAAATAACATTATTACATCAGTGAAGCTGCAAGCCTCAGGGCCCTAGGTAAAAGACAGTATTGTTGTAGCTGTTGAATCAAGAGTTCACAAGAGCTTAAATAAAAGGTGTCAGCAATGAGGATGCAGAGCTTTGAGTAGACTTCGTTTGATGAGTTCAAGTGGGGAGCCACTTGATGTTAAATGTAAATGCAAAGCTTTGCTTACTGGTGCAGAGCTGTTATTTCTTTCTGTGTTCTGTGATTCTTCTCCACTACTCTGACTTCAGCTGCTTAAGATAAAAGTCAAGTAAGGTAGGGACCTCAAGGGTAAGGAAGAATACAGACTTTTCTAGCTGTGATGAACAGAGATGTCCAAGTCACGATCCTGCAGGTCCTGTGAGGAAAAAATACAGTATGTGACAAGGGAGGCAGAAGACACTAAGCACTGTAGTAAGGTAGCATTGTAGCAGCAAGCATGGGGGCAAACTAGAGATACCTAGGCTATTACAGGAGTTTGGGGTAGAAGAGGGAGGAAGTGACACCACTCTGAAGTGAGGAGCCAAAGCAAAAGAAAAGCCTTCCCACCACCATAGCTCTCCTCTGCAAGCCAGCCTCCCACTCCCCATGCATCTGGTGAGGAAAGAATACAGTATCCTGACAGCTCTGGCTGTAGTTGCTTTTGTGTATCTGTTAAATTTCTTGATCTGTATTCTGCAGGCAGGGACAAAACACTCAAATTCAAAAAGGCTGAAGTGTAGGTGGAACCTCTGGGCCTATTCAGTGTTCTGTTGTTGTTCTGGCTTCCTCTGTTAAATGTGTAAGTACTACTGATGCTTTGATGTTCTTATACTATGAATGCTTATAGATTTAAGCATTCATGGGCTACTGCATGTACAGATGAAATCCAGCAAAAACAATGTATCATCCCAGGAGGAAAGAAAAGAAATCACAGCTAAGTTAAAGTTTTGGTGGCTCCTGGAGAATTCAGGCCATTTCCCAGTACAGCAGTGCCACCTGCCTGACCCAGCTACCAAGTGCACCTTTTCTGTTTTTTTGTTTTTGAGACAGAATTTTACTATGTTGCCCAGGCTGGCCTCCTAACTCTTTGCATGCCTAGCTAAAGTTCCCAAATGGCAGTGTTTGTTGCATTGGTAGGGATTGAACCTTTCTTGGGCTTTTTTGCCATGCTAGGCAAGTGCTGTATCACCAACCTTCACCCCAACAAAGTGCATGGCTGTTGAAAAGCAAATAGCTATTTGCTTATTGCTAAGCTCTCGTTAAGATAAAATACCTGACTCATAGATGTCTGGTGACTCTGTGGCCCTGTTTAATGATGGGTTTACCTGGGTTTCATGGTTAACAAGGAAAGATCTCAGATCTCAGTAATCAGATGAAAATAGTTTATGCAAAAATGTAGCTGGTCTGGCTTTAGTGTCATTTTGGATTTGCTTGAAAGGGTGGAAACTACCCCTTTTGGAGAAAAAATTGATCACGTGAAGCAAAACCATTGGCTCTTTGGGACCCTCCATTCACAGAAGTTTCTGTAATATCTGGGCTTGGTTCACTGATGGTTCAGATCAGTTGAAAGCTGATACAACTGTTTGGTGTCAGCACTAGCTACAGAAAACTGAATGGATCAGATCACTTTATTCTCATAGTTCTGACCAATACTTCCCTTATCAACTGTTTTTTTTTTTTTTTTTTTTTAATTGACTCATGGCCTATTGCCAATAACCTAACCTGCAGGTCTGCCATTCAGAAGACTGTCAGATTAAAAACATCTATCATTGAGACATCAGACTATGAAAACAAATTGCAGCTCCCAGACAGTCTAGCTTACTGAAGCCTGCACTTTGCAGATTTCCATTTCTACCTGGAATTATTATACTTGGCATGGCAACATATTCATACAATAGACTGGGCAACTGCCGTGTCCTATTTTTTTTTTTTTTCCAGTACTGGTCGAGTGCAATACCACTGAGCCACACCTATAGCCTCTTTTTAATTTTTTGAGGCTGGGTCTCACTAAATTGTGTGGGCTACTCTGGCCTTGAACCAGCAATCCTCCTACTTCCACTTCCTGAGTTGCTGAGATTACAGGCATGAGCCATAGCAACTGGCTTGTTTGACTCAGCTTCCATTGGTAAGATGAATTTCTTTGCCACCTCCAGGAGTATGGGATTTAAAAAAATTTTTTTTCTGTTTCTTTCTCCCAGCTCTGATGTGTTTTCACCACTGTATACAGGGTGACAGAGTTTGTTACTCTTCCCTCAATGGTTTAAGCCCTTCCCTCCCCAACCATATTAAAGTTGGTAAAAAGGATCCAAACTGGACTTCATGCTTTTCTCTAAGTGGCTGATACCTTCTTCCCTCCAAGCCTACTTTCTTGGACCTTTTACCATGCACTTTTTTTAGTGAACATCTAGTGAGGTCCGTGAAAAAGAACCTGTAGATGGGTATGAATTCTGATTGTATATGTGATCTCCAAGGATTCTTATTTTTGTGCTGGCACACACTTAGGCTTTAGCAATTCATTAGCGATTGTAGCTAAATTATTCTTATCAGTGTCTAGTACTGGCTTTCCCAAGTACTCAAGTGCTTATGTGTCCTTCAAGGCAAGTGTCTTTTTTTAAAGAGTTGGGGTTTGTTGGTTGCACTGTAACCTCAGTTGTGTGGTAACTTCAAAAAAAGTTTATATTTGTAGATTGTTTCTTTTTCTTCTCCTCCTCTTCCTCCTCCTCCTCTTCCTCCTCCTCCTCTTTCTTCTTTTTGTTGTCAAGAGTGTGTGTTATGTTCTTTCCAATATTTTATATCCCATACGGAAGCCAGAATAATATCTGGGATTATGTTTGGCATTGCATGGAATCTGTACATTTGTTGGAGAACATTCATATCTTTATGTTGAGTTTTCTGATCTATAAACTTGGTATATTTCTCCATTTATTTAGGTTGTCTTTAATTTCTCTCAGTAACATTTTGTAGTTTTCAGGGGTCTCATATATGTATGTAAAGTTGGACAATACTAGACTCAACAGTTTTTGATACTATTATAAACAATATTTGGTCTATATCAGACATGTATATTGAATTAAATTTTTTCCCTCTTACTGAAAGTTCATGTGTTTTTTTAAAATTTAATCTATGAGCATGGCAACTTATGTAATATTAAACCTGGCTTATAGATTTAAAGGAGATTCTCCCATTCATGGGCTGCTGCATATAGAAAGGTGATTCAGCAAACCTCATTTGGTCATAATAAGTTATCTTTTAGATATTCTATTTGAAATTATTTTGATAAGGTATTTTTGCCTATGAGTTCACAAGGGATACTGCTATGTCACTTTCTTTAATCATTATAATGTTTTGTTCCAGTTTTAGAATCAGGACAATTCTGGGCTCATGAAATAAGCTGAAAAATGTTCCTTTCTCCTTAATTCTGGAAAAGTTTGTGAAGATTAGAATTGTTGTTGTTGTTGTTAGGTGCCGTCAAGTCGTGTCTGACTTATAGTGACCTTCATAGGGTTTTCAACGGCAGATTGTTTCGAGATTGCCTCGGGAGTGTGTTCCCACGTCCTTCTCCCATTTTTGTGGTGCTGGGTATCAAACTTGGGACCTCAGAGAGTGCAGAGCAGCAATCTACCAACTGAGCTAAATCCCAGCCCAAAGATTAGAATTAGTCTCTCCATTAATGTTTGACAGAAGACATTTGAATCAGGTTTTATATTAAAGTTTTTAATTATAAATTAAAATAATTTCACATATAATAGATTAAAATTTTTCTTTTCCTATGTCTTTTAAAGTTATCTTTAAATAGTTCTATATGTTCTCTTATTTCCCTAGTATTTCTTTGCATGGATTATTTTAAAATGTGTTTTCCAATTTTCAAATATTTGGTGATTTTTCAAGTAAATTTCTGTTTGTGATTTCTAATTTAATTCCATGTGGTCAGAGAACATACTTTTGTAATTTCATTTTTTAATAATTTCTTCAGATTTATTTAAAGGCTCAGAAGATGTTCTGTCTTGGTGAATATTCTGTGTGCTTTTGAAATAATGTGGTTTCTCTGATTGCTGGGCATTGTTGGTGGGTACCGTCAAGTTGGATCTGACTCATAGTGACCCTATGTACAACGGAATGAAGCACTACCCAACACTGTGCCATGTGCACATTCTTTTTATGTTTGAGTCCATTGTTGTAGACACTATGTTTCTTCTCATTTGAGTCACACCATATCAGCAAAAGGAGATCCCAGGGGCTTTACTCCATTCCCATCATTAATGTCAACTCTACTTTGAGGAGGCAACTCTTCCCAAGTCACTTTTTGAATGGCTTCCAGTTATCAGGGCTCATTTTCCGCCACTATATTTGTGCTTCTCTGCTGTTTATAGGGTTTTCAGTGACTAAGTGTTTTGAGAGTGGGCTGCCAGCTCCTTCTCCCTAGTCTGTCTTATTCTGGAAGCTTGACTAAAACCTGTTTACCATGGGTGGCCCTGCTGATATCTGAAATACTGGTAAGGCAGCATAGCTTTCAGCATTACAACAACACTCAAGTTCCCACAGCACAACAAGGTGACAAACATGTGGGGAGCTGACAGATACATGGGGCATAGTGTTGTATAGAAGTCATATAGGTCTACTGATGATAGTATCATAAAGTGTTACTGACTTTCTGTTTTCTGTTCTATTAGCTTTTTGCTGAAATCACATTTTTACTGAAAGAGGAGTTGTGAAATTGCCACGTATAAATGTGGATTTGTGGGTGTCCCCTTTTACTTTTTCCAGATTTTGCTTCATGTATTTTTATTGGGTGTAGACATATTTAGGATTGTTATCAAAAAATATCTTTATCCCTAATAATAATCCTTGTCTGATATCAATGTAGCCACTACAGGTTTGTTGTATATAGTTTGTATCATATTTTTTAAACTTTTAGCTTATCTGTGTCTTTATTTTTAAGGTATATTTTCTGTTGATCCTCATGGCTTATTTTTGCCTTTTTAAATCTATTCTTATTTGTTTCTTAATTAGAATGTAGAACATTTACAGTTAATATAATTTTTATATGGTTAGACTTAGGCCTTCTATGTTTTATTTGTTCTGTTTGTGCCATATATCCCTTTTTTTTCTTTCCTACCTTTTTTTGGATTGAGTAATTTTTACCATTTCATTTTATCTCCTCTGTTGACTTATCTTATTTTGATGTTTTTTTCAAGTTTTATGATATACATGTTTAACTTACCACAGTGTACTTACAAGTAACGTTATCGTTAGATGCCTTGGAGTCGGTATCCAAGTCATAGCAACCCTACTTACCACAGGTGTGACAGTATTATTTCTGCTTCTCTGCTATTCATAGGGTTTTCAATGGCAGATTGTTTTTTGGGGAGTGGGTTGCCAGGTCCTTCTCCCAAGCCTACAACACCTGATATTCCCAGGTGATCTCCCATCCAAGTACTAACCAGGCTCAACCCTGCTTAACTTTTGAGATCTGGCAGGATCAGATGCCACAGTAGTACAGCTGCAGGCATAGGTAATATATATCATGTATAATGTTAGAAACTTTATTACAATGTAGCTTCCATTGTCCTCCTCCATCTTTTTGTGGTGATTCTTTTACTTATGTTATATAAGCTTTATAATACATTGTTACTGTCTTTGCCTTAGTCAATTATCTTTTAAACAAATCTCAAATTCTTTTATATTTATACATATTTATAATTTTGGGGCCTGAAGTTGTACCACTGTGGCGTCTGATCCTGTCAGATCTCAGATGCTAAGCAGGGTTGGCTCTGGTTAGTACTTGAATGGGAGACCACCTGAGAACATTAGGTGCTGTAGGCTTGGGAGAAGGACCCAGCGACTGACTCCCAAAAAACAATCAGCCATTGAAAATCCTATGAATAGCAGAGAAGCGCTAACAGTAGTGTTTTGCCTGTTGTATGTAGGGTCGCTATGAGTCAGATACCGACTCCATGATACCTAACCAACAACTACAATATAATTTGGGGAACATTTCATTTTTTTTTTTTTTCAATTTGTCTTCATAGTCTTTTTCTGTCAACCCAAAGAATTTACTGTGACTTTTTTTTTTGTAGAGAATGTAGAGTAGATTTATTAAAGATAGAGAACATAGATGCATATTATTAAGATAGTATACTTTTGACATGTGAGGGCGGGTAGTAGTAAAGGGCTGCTGCCTACCACAACATTTTTTATATCGAAGGATTATTGGCAACAAATTCTTATTGCTTTTGTTGTCAAAAATGTACTCCTTGAGTCTGCATTTTCATTTGCTTTCATTTGATATAGAGCTTTACAATGACATTTTTTTCTTTAAAGAATATTTTGTTTTCTGGCATGTGTAGTTTTTCAATAAAAATTTGATTCTTCTTCTTTGTTCCTTGGCTATAGAATGTGTTTTACTTTTCTTTGGGTCATCTTAAGAGTTCCTTTATATTTCATTGTTTTTATAGTTTCATTATGATATGCCTTAGTATGATTTCTTTGTGTTTATTATCCTTTCTTATTTGGGGTTCACTGTTCACAGTATTTTTGGATTTGTGTTTTTGTTGTGGTTGTTAGTGCTGCTGCTATTGCTATTTGTTTTTATTTTAAATCAAATTTTTAAAAAAAGTTTCATTGTGTTTTCAAATACGTTTTTCTTTATCACATCTTCCATCTGCTTCTAGGACTACCTTGACATGTATTTTAGACTCTTGGCATTATCTCATGTCATAAAAGCTTTTATTTTGTGATATATTATATTATGGAAAGGCTTTACATTGTATAGTTTTCCTTGCTGTGTTTCCAGGTTCATCACTCTTTTTTTTCATAGTGTTCAATGTCTTAAATCTTTTCAGGGATTATTAAGTCTGAATATTATATTTTTTAGCTCTAGATGTTTATCAATTTTTATAGTTATAATTTCTTTACTATGTTCATTTTTCTCTAAATGTGCGAATATAGTTGTAATAGATGTTTTAATACTTTTATCTCCTAATTCCATCATCCATTTGCATCTTGATAGTTATAATAATTTTTGATTGGATACTGGTCATTGTGTTTGAATGCTTTGAGTGAATTTTTATCTTATTAGATGTTGTACTTTGTTATGTCAGACAGTCAGGTTACTTGTGGATCAGCTTGATGCTTTCATGCTTGTTTTTAAGCTATATTAGCCAGCTTTAAAGAAATCTTTATTAAGACTAGTTTTTTGTTTTTTGTTTTGTTTTGTTTTGTGGTACTGGGGGTTGAACCCAGGGCCTTGCGCTTCCATGCTTTGTAAGTGCTGTACCACTGAGCTGCGCCTTCAGCCCATTTTCTTTTTTTAACTTTTTGAGACAAGGTCTCACTAAATTACGCAGACTTGCAATCCTCCTGCCTCTGCCTCTGGAGTCACTGGGATTATAGGTGTGCGCCACCACACCTGGCATTACTAAGACTAGTTTAGCTCTAATATTAAAGTAGAATTCTTGATAGAGTCATGCTGAATATCCCTGTGTTCAGTACTGTCTGCCCATTTTGGCTTTCAAAGCTGAACTATTCCTCTATACATTGTGAATTCAAGAGTTGACCAATTTGTGGGCTTTAGAAGGTGATTCTTCGCCTGGCCTTTCTTAGTCTCACTACATGCATTTCTAACTCTGTATTCCTTTGAATACTTGATAGAGTATTCTATTATATAGTATTCTATTTTATAGAAATTTATATTTCTATATTACATATCGGGAGAAGGACGTGGCAACCCACTCCCGAGGCAATCCTGAAACAATCAGCCATTGAAAACCCTATAAGGGTCGCTATGAGTCGGACAAGACTTGAGGGCACCTAACAACAACAACAACATATTACATATGGAAATATATGTAAAGTTATATAGAAATTTATTTATATTTCATATATATATTTATATATAAAATTATATAGAAATTTATGTAGAAAATTATGTAGAAATTTATGAAACTATTTCTCTGGTTCTTTATTTTTTTCCAAAAGGCCTTATATATAGAGAATTTTTTGGAAGTTTCTGTTTAGATTTGTCCTTTTCTGTTATTCTGGCCATAGAATTCTAGCTTCCTCAAATCTTCCTTACCCGAAATACATCTCTTCAACTCATTGTGCTCTGCTGGAGTTTTTCCCTTTCGTAGTAGCAAAAAAATAGATATATTTAGAAGAAAGCCAGGGTAATTATAAAGCTCACTTCATTTGTTTTACAGGATCACAGTACTGCATTGCGTGTTGTCCTGTATCTGAAAACCGTGGTTTCATACATTTTGTGCAGTTTTCTAGTTGCTCGTGTAAATCCTATACCAATTAGTCTGTTAGGTTTGAAACAGAAGTTCCAAATCTGTTTTTAAAATGTAATTCTTATGGAACTTACTCTAACAATTACTTATGAGCTACCTTGTGGCATTTCTTACAACTGCTATTTTAACATTATGTCTTAAAGTTATTAAAATCTTTAATTGTTGTTTTACTTCGAATACTTTAAGTATTTTCTGTATTTTTCCCCCCTTTCAGAAGAACAGATCACACTGCTAGAGTTAAAAAAAAAAAAATCATATAGCCATACAGACTGATGCCTTTTCAACTTTATTCCTTTTACTTTTTTGTCATTTTTTTCTTCCTCATAGGTACTATTATATAGACCAGGGTTCAGTTAACCTTTTTCTGTAAAGGGCCAGATAATAAATACTTGAGACTTTTGGGCCATACATAGTCTATATCACATTCTTCTTTGTTTTCTTTTTGGACTCTTTAAAAATGTAAAAACTATGTTTAGCTTGGTGGCTCAGTTTGGCCCACAGCCTTAGTTTGGTGGCCCTTGATATAGACCACCACCACTTTATTCCATTAAACTACTTTTCTCTCTCATTTTTATCAGAATACTTTCCCTCCTACTTCATCAAGAAAACAAGTGTAGAATTTACTCAACTTCTTGCTTTCTGTGTATTTCATCTAAAAGCCTGTATATCTTCAGTTATTTTGTCTGTCTTTCATTCCTGTGTCCAGCAAAGTTGTATGTATATCCTTTCATTTAAGCCTAAACCTATTCTCTAGATTCCTGCTTTTGTTCCTTTTCAAGTTCATTCATACTTAGTTCTGTTTTGCTCTCATATGTATTATCTTCCCTGACTCTTCCAATTATACTCTATCAACATATGCATAGAATTTTCACTATTCCTGCTGCTTTAAATTTTGTATTTATGCCATCTCAAACTGTGGATTTTCAGAAAAAAGCAAAACCACTACAACACTTTATCTGAAAACTTTTTGGGTGAGTTTAAATTGCAAATGGAAAAAATGATTTTTTAAACTGTGACAATATACATACATATAAAGTTTTTCTTGATGAATACTCATTTTGGAGTCAGTCTTGACCTTGTTTTTCTTTTTCATAAATTAATATTTTTCCTCCACTGGCAACATATGAAAATTAATGAATTAGAACATCTCAAACAAAAAATGTTCTGTATTGGGCAGGAAGATAGTTCTCTAGAAGGCAAAACATTGAGAATGGAATTTTTCTTTTCTTTTTAATTGTAGGCATCAGCCTAGATTTAGGCACATTGTGTTGTAGGCGTCTCCTTGCAATTCTGCCAACACATGTTCTTTCTGAATTTCAAAACAGCTGCTATCTTAACCACTCTCTGTCCCTCCTTTGCTTGGTAGTGGTTTGTAATCATGTTTGGGTTTATGTTTGGGGGGGAAAACAAACAAAAACAAAAACAAAAGAATTCCTTCATCAATTTTCTTATGGCATTATGGGTTTAGAAAAAGCTATTAAGCAAGCTAAGTAGCAGTGGCTTCTTAAGGATCATTGTTCCACTAAGAATTATGAAGTGCATTAGGTCTTTTAAATATAGATGAGCACATTTATTTTGAAAATTTTAAAGAATAAGATTGCCTGTAAAGAATAAAGACACGAGAAAAACTACATGTTCTTACAACAATTTGTTCTATTCTTTTTTCCTGTAACACAGTTATTCCTCCCCCGCTCCCCACACAACAGATTTGTAATGTAAGAATAGAATCATGGTGCAGCCTGTAACTCCCAGAGGTAAAACACACAGTACTAAATTTCCATCTGTAGACTTTACTTTTCATATTTCATGTCATTTTCTCAGAGTTAAGTTCAAATTTGAAATCATTTTAAGCTTATAAGGACTGCATTTTTGTTAGGTTAGGTTGTTCACTCAAGTGTTTCCTTCATATACTTGTTACTTATATTTTGTGTTTAGATTAGCTTTTTTTAGGTGCAATTATTCTTTGGTTATTCCTTTCTAACAAAATATAGCATAACTTGGCAGTTGTTCTGTGTCTTGAATTTTAATTGCTTACTTTTGTCTTATTTGATTCATTTTGAAATGGTATTTTATTCTTAGATTTTCCTTTGCTTCCCTTTTTGATGAACTTACAATAGCATCATCAATGACTGTTTTATCTGTTTGAGTAAATTTCCAAAATTACTTTTGAATTGAATATTTTAAATATGTAAGTATAGCTCAGAATTATTCAAAATTGAAGAAAGACAGTATGAATTACCTGGAAGATTAGTAATACAATAATTATATTTTTAAGTATATACTTGACATGAAACTCGGATTTGAGCATATTTAGCCTAGAATAAAGAAAATTTATTGCTACCGTAATAGCCAGGTCAAGTATTTGAATCTGTTGAATCACAGATGAACTCTTATACTAGTAGAATAAAAATTTGTGACATGCTGTCTTCTTTTTGGACATGTGATATAATGAAGATATTTCAGATAAGTTAAAAATAAAATTGTTTCACTAGTTTTAGAAAGAAGACCAGAAAAAGTGTTATCACATTGACTTGTGTTATCTGAGGAAATTGTTCTGTGCAAACATTAGGTGATTTAACATCTGAAGCTTTGACTTTTTCTCACTCGTCTTGGACGATCCTTGGTTTGTAACTGTATTAGTCAGCTTTTATTGCTGTAGCAGAAAAACCAACTGGAACAAATGTACAAAGCAAAGAGTTTAATGGAAGCTCAAGTTAGAAGATCAGTCTCTAATGGTGTCTGGGCAGGCATGGTGGTGGTGGCAGCATGACCTGTGATAGATAACCTCATGGCATGGCAGATTAGGAATAGAGAGTGAAGCTGCGAGACAGCTGGGCTGCAGGTCTGGGGTAAAACCTCCAAAGGCCCTCCCCCAGTGATATCACTTCTACAAAGCTAAGACTCACTTCCCAAGTTCCATGACCTTCACAAACGTGCCACCAGCTAGGGACCAAACATTAAAGCATTTGACTTTTGTGGAACCCTTTGTATTCAAACCATTACATTAGTGATTTATTTGTTGAGTTAAGAGTATGAAACACATGTCGGTGTTGTGGCTTTTCAGGAAGGGAATCATTTTGTTAAGTGTTTGAGCCTAACCTTGCCTCCCAATCTCTCTTAGTTCTCTGTATTTCTCAGATTCTCATTATTGATATTACTCATATTAACTCTGAAGTTAAAACTGAAGTTAAAAACTGAGAAATGCTTGAAGTACCTTTCATTTATATATATTGAGTTTATTATATTGTGATGAGAGATTTGACTTTTATACTTTCAGCTGTAATTCTTATTTGTTTTTATGTTGTGGAGGTATGAGTTGTTCAAGGTGTCATTTTAAGTGATATCAGAATCACCATAGGGATGTCTTGATTGGTTGGTTAGACATTTAACAATTATTTAGTACATTGTGTCACATAGTGTATACGGTGCTAGGTAAACAATGACAACTAGTGAGTTTATAGTTTAGTTAGAAGGACAAATAAATATACTATGATGGTATAGAGTTAGTACAATACTAAGGTTTAAGTATAAGGTGCTGTGAAGTGATATAAGGACACTAACCTGAAGGGGTATGATCAGGGAAGGTATTCCAGAGGAAGTAGATAAGCTGGAATATAAATTATATGCAGGTATGAGGCAGACCAAGGAGATAGATGCTGGTCTAGATTGGTGAAAATGTATCAGAGAATCTTTCCCACAAGAATTAGAAGTTGGGGTAGTCAAGAGAAGATGGAAGTGTTGAGAGATAGGGTCAGATAGTAAATAGTCATTCACACCATTTTCGAGAATTTGAGCTTTTATAGGACAGCAGGTTCTACTCCATTAAAGGAGTAAGAAGCAGACTTTCATTTTAGAAAGATTACTCTGACAGCATTATCAAATGGATTGGAATGTTGGAAGCCTAATTAGAGATAAGGAAATTCAGTATGCTAGGCAACAGTTGGTGGTGATAAGAATTAAGGGAGTAGTACTGAGGATGTAACAAAGTGTAGGGTTCATTTCAAGGAGCTGTAGAAACAGTGAGATTTGGTGAGAGAAGTAGGACTGATTTAGCAAATTATGTGAATGATAGGACCACTCACTGAGTTAAAGCTCTTAGGAGGGATGGTTTTGTGAGGAACACATGGTTTTGTGAGGACACATGGTTTTGTGAGGAACACATGGTTTTGTGAGGAACACATGGTTTTGTGAGGGCACATGGTTTTGTGAGGAACACATGGTTTTGTGAGGACACGTTGAATTTGAGGTGCCTATTGGGCATCCAAGTGTAGAGATTTAGTAGGAATCCATTGTATGAGGATTTGGAGGCCAGGAGAAAGAAAGGAGCAGAAGATACAGATTTGAGAATTGCCACATATAGATGGGAATTGAATATGAAAAAGTATGGAGTTGTATTACCAAATGGAGGTGAAGACAGGATTGGCCCCTGAACAACTCTAATATGTCATGAATGAGCATAGAAAGAAAAGGCTACAAGGGCAGCTGAGAGGTGGGATGGTATGATATGATGGAAGCCAAGAAGAAATTATAGTCAGACATGCTCTATGTCTTGAGTCTTCAAATAAAATAATTGAAAAGTGGGCTTTAGATTTAGGAAAAATGAATTTCTGTGACCCTAGCAAAACAGGATCATAAATATGGTACTCACACATGATGAACACTAGAGTAATCACATTTTTCATAGATCTTTTCAGTGAAGTGATTTCAGCTGTCAAGACAGTAAGAACATGTGGGCAGTCATTATAGAAACTGCAATGTCTTTTATAGTCAAATCCCAAATGTGATGTATCATCATGTATGCCATAGTCTATTGTTCACATACACCAACCCTACTATAAGTTACACAAAAGAATGTGATTTCCTAGAGGCAGGGATCACTGGGAGATAATGTTAAATACTGGCTAACAGAGTATGTATGTGCCTAAGAAAACCAACTACTGATTCCATATTACCTCATTAGATATATATAGTCCCAAGTCTGCAATATATTTTTAAGCTAGTGATTTAGCCTTTCTAAAACCAAGGTTACTCATTCAAAATGAAAATTAATTTCATACATGATTACTAGAAATCAACAAGCTAGTTTAAACAGTGAAGGATTTCTAATAGGTCCTTTGTTGTTGTTAGGTGCCATCAAGTTGAGTCCAACTCATAGTGGCCCTAGGTACAGGAGATTGAAACACTTCCTGATTCTGTGCCAGGCACACGATCTTATTTATGTTTAAGCCCATTGTTGCAGACACTGTGTCAATCCATCTGGTGGAGGGTTTTCCTTTTTTTTGTTATTGTTGACCTGCCACTCTCCCAAACATGATGTCTTTCTCCAGAGATTGATCTCTCTTGACTACATGTCCGAAATAGGTTAAGATGCAGTCTGGCCATTCTTGCTTCCAAGGAGCACTCTGGTGACACTTCTTCTAGGACAGATCTGTTGGTTCTGTTGGCAGTCCATGGTATAGTCAATAGATGTCTCCAGCACCACAATTCAAAAGCATCAATTCTTTTCCTGTCTCCCTTGTTCAGTGTCCAGCTTTCACAATGATATAATGAGACCGAAAATACCATGGCATGAGTCAGACGCACCTTCGTCTTCATTGTGACATCATTACTTTTCAATACTCTAAAGAGATCTTTTGCCACAGCTTTTCCCAAAGCAATGCATTTTTTGATTTCTTGACTGTTGCTTCCACAGGTGTTGATTATAGAGCCAAGCAAAGCAAAATCTTGGACAACCTCAATCTTTTCTCCATTTATTATGAAGTTGCATACTGACCCAATTGTAAAAATTTTTGTCTCGTTGATATTGAATTGCAACCCATATTGAAGGCTATGATCATTGCTCTTCATCAGTAAATGTTTCAAATCCTCTTCACTTTCAGCAAGCAGACTTGTGTCATCTGTATAATGTAGGTTGTTAATGAGCCTTCCTCCGATCCTGATGCCTCATTCTTCCTCATAAAATCCAGCTTCTTGAATTATTTGCTCAGCATAGAAATTGGAGATGGTGAAAGTATACTGCCCAGACGCACACCTTTCTCAACTTTAAACCAGGCAGTGTTTCCTTGTTTTACTCAAACAACTGCCTCCTCATTCACGTACAGATTCCTCATGAGTACAATTAGGTGCTTTGGTATTCCCATTTTCCAAAGTGTTATCCATAATTTGTTATGATCCACACAGTCAAATGCCTTTGCATAATCAATAAGACATAGATAGACATCTTTCTGATATTCTCTGCTTTCAGCTAATATCCACCTGACATCAGCAATGATGTCCCTTGTTCCACACTTTATTCCAAATCCAGTTTGATTTTCTGGCAGTTCCCTGTCTATATACTGCTGCAGTCACTTTTGAATGCTCTTTAGTAAAATTTTGCTTGTGTGTGATATTAATGATATTGTCTGATAGTTTGCACATTCAGTTGGATCCCCTTTTTTGGGAATAGGCACAGATAGGGATCTCTTCTAGTCAGTGGGCCAGGTAGCTATTTTCCAAATCTTTTGGCACAAACATGTTAGCACCTCCAGTGCTGCATCTGTTTGTTGAAGCATCTCTATTGGTATCCCATCAATTCCTGGAGCCTTATGTTTTGCCAGTTCTTTCAAGGCAGCTTCCACTTCATCCTTCAATACCATTGGTTCCTCTTCATATGCAATCTCTTGAAATGGTTGGTCATCTACCATTTCTTTTTTGTATAATGACTCTGTGTATTCCTTCCATCTTCTTTTGATGTTTCCTGCATTGTTTAATATTTTCTCTGTAGAATCTTTCACTATTGCCACTCGAGGCTTGAATTTTTTCTTCACTTCCTTAAGCTTGAGAAACAGAGAATGTGTTCTTCTCTTTTGGTTTTTTGCCTCCAGGTCTTTGCACATGTCATTATAATATTTGTTTTTGTCTTCTCGAGCTTCCCTTTGAAGTCTTCTTTTTAGATTCTTAACTTTATCATGTTTACCTCTTACTATAGCTGCTTGATGTTCGAGGGCAAGTTCCAGCATCTCTTTTGATGTGTAATTTGGTTTTTTCTTTTTTTCTTGACTTTTTAATAACCTTTTGCTTTCTTCTTGAATGATGTCTTTTATGTCATGCCACAACTCATCTAGTCTCCTATCATTTCTGTCTAATGCATTAAACCTAATCTTGAGGTGGTCTCTGAACTCAGGTGGGATATACTCAAGGTCATACCTTTGCTCTTGTACACTTGTTCTAATTTTCTTCAGCTTCAGTTTGAACTTGCCTGTGAGAAGTTGATGGTCTGATCCACAATCAGCACCTGGTCTTATTTTGACATTTGATATAGAGCTTTCCATCATCTCTTTCCACAAAATAGGTCCTAGTACTTAACGTTTCTGAGTGTTCTGTTTTTTGATCAAGAATCCTGATCAAGAATATCATTGGTTTATCATGGCTTAGATGATAATCCTTGAAGTAGTCAAGTTTGGTCTTATCAGATGGACATGTCTTCTTCCTTTGAAATTATGTACTTGTGGGGAGAGTTCCTAAAGGGTTCCTCAGTGGTGTCACTACTGTAAAGGGGCATTCTTCCCAAAGTAGTGTCTACATGAATGACACTTGTTATGTTGTTGTGCGGAAAGTCTATGTAGTTGTACACTATAGTCCTACGTTTATGTACTTTGGCAGTTTTTAGGACTTATACCCATAGATATTAGTGTCCCTTTTTCCATTGATGTCTTGTAGCATGGTGCCTAGCACATGATTATTCAGTCAATATTTGTTAAGTGAATTTGTTTAGTGAATAGTTGATTTGACAATATAACCACTATTCTAATATTTAGATGTTTTTAAACGTTTCCCATTCTTTTTAGTCACCATGGGTAAAATTGTTGATTCATACCCTTGTCATACCAAGAGGATTTGGTTTGCTTTAAAAACTTGATTAGGAAACAATAGAAGAAAGAGACAACCTACACAATAGGAGAAAATATTTTCAAAATATACATCTGATAAGGGGTTGTTGTTGTTGTTCTTGTTAGGTGCCTTCATGTTGGTGCCTATGTGCAATGGACGAAACACTGCCCAACTCTCTGCCGTGCCTGGCACTATTGTCAGTGCTTTTCTGCTGTTCATAGGATTTTGGCTTATTGTTTTTTTGGGTGTGAGCTGCCAGGTCCTTCTAAGCGTACAGTACCTCGTGTTCCCAGGTGGTCTCCCATCCAAATGCTAGCCAGGCCTGACCATGCTTAGCTTCTGAAATTTGATGGGATCGAATAGCACAGTGGTGTGGCTGCAGGCAACAAGGGGTATACAGAATATATAAGGAATGCAACTCCATAGCAAAAAAACATGAAGGAATCCATTTAATAAATGAATAGACCTAAATAGACATTTCTCAAAGGAAGACATACAACTAGGAATAATATGAAGAAATGTTCAGAGTCACTAATCAACAGGGAAATCAGAACCACAAAGAGATTTCACCCTATTACATTTAGAAGCTGGGGCTTAGTCCACTTGGTAGAGTGCCAGTCTGTGGTGTCTGAGGACCTGGCTAAGCCCTGTAAAAAACAGGAGAAAGATGTGATAGCTCACTTCCACAAACAATCCTGTAACAATCAACCATTGAAAACCCTAGGAGTCACTGTGAGTTGGACAGGACTTGAGGGCATCTAACAATAACAACAACATTATCATAAAAGCCTGCAGCTGTACCACCCTGACATCTGATCCTGCCAGATCTTAGAAACTAAGCAGGGTCTGGCCTGGTTAGTACTTGGATGGGAAAGCACCTGGGAACACCATGTGCTATAGGCTTGGGAGAAGGATCTTGCAGCACACTCCCAAAAAACAATCAGCCATTGAAAACCCTATGAATAGCAGAGAAGCACCAATAATAGTACTGGGCATGGCACAGTGTTGGAGAATATTTCATTCTGTTCTACATAGGGTCACTATAAGTCGTACCTGACTTGACGACACCTAACAATAACAACAATTATGGAAAAGACAAAAAGATAACAAGAGCTGACAAAGATATGCAGAAAAAGGAACCCTTTACAATGTTAGTGGGAATGTAAATTAACACAACCATTATGGGAGAGAATAGGGAGGCTCCTCAAAAAATTGAAAATAGAATTACCGTCTGATCCTATAATGCTACTACTGGGTATATATCTAAAGAAAATGAAATCAGTATGTTGGAGAGACAGCTGCACTCCCATGTTTATTGCAGCAGTATTCCCAATAGCCAAGAAATATAATCAACCTAAGTGTTGATCAACTGATGAATGGATAAAGAAAATTTCATACATCAGCCTTAAAGAAGAATGAAATCCTGTGATTTGTGTCAATATTGATAGTGTTGGAAGCCATTATGTTAAGTGAAATAAGCCACGCACAGAAGGACAAATACCCATGGTTTCACTTTTACATGAAATCTAAAAACGTTGACTTCATAGAGATTGAGAGTAGAATGGTGGTTACCAGAGGCTGGGGAAAGTAGCAGGGAGAGACAACTAAAGAAAGGTTGGAATAACCATTACTGTATTATCATTGGAGAGGAGAAAGGAACTCCAGTGATAATGTTGCACAATAGGGTGATTATGTTGCTGCTGTTGGGTGCTGTTGAGTCAGGTCCAACTTATAGTGACCCTGTGTACAACAGAATCAAACACTACCCAAAACTATCCCATGCCCAGCACTTTGTCTGACAGGGCATCTCTGCTTTTCATAAGGCTTTTGGTGGCTGATTGTTTTGGGAGTGGGCTGTGGAGTCCTTCTCTCAAGCTTATAGCACCTGGTATTCCTAGACAGTCTCCCATCCAAGTTCTAACCAGGCTCAACCCTGTGTAGCTTTCAAGATTAGAAGAGATTGGACACTAGGGTGGTATGGCTGCAGGCAGGGTGACTATAGGTAATGATAATGTGCTGTATATTTTTAAAGCTAGAACAAAGATTTTGAATATTTTTAACATAAAGAAATGATTAGGGTTTGAGATGATAGATATGTTAACACCAGTTTGAACATTACACAGTGTCTACATGTATTGAAAGGGGGTGGGGTTTAGTTCAGTTGGTAGAGTGCTTGCTGTATGCTCTCTGAGGACCTGGGGTCAATCTCCAGCACTGCATAAATAGGGGAAGGACCTGGTAGCCCACTCCCGGACAATTCAGAAACAATCTGCCATTGAAAATTCTATGAATAGCAGAGAAGCACTAACATAGTATCAGGCATGGCATTCACATGGCACATTGCCGGGGAGTGTTTCATTCTGTTGTACAGAGGGTCACTATGAGTTGGACCCCACTTGATGGCACCTAACAACAACACATGTATTGAAACATCACTCCATTACCTATAAACATATATAATTTTTGTCTATCAGTTAAAAATAAAAAATAAAATACTGTATTTTTAAATTAAAAAAGAATGTACTAGAACAATTTGTAAAATACTGGAATAATAAAGGTATAATTACTTGCTGTCCGATTTCTTATGGATTAAAGCAATTTTCCAATTCATCTTTCAATATCTAAGTCTAAAATTGAATCACCAGCACAAATAGCAGCATTTGCTATGTGGTAAAAAATTGCTTTCAGTTTGTGGAAGCTCATTGTAAGTGTAGAAAAGTCTAATGCTCTTATGTATTTTATGGACAGTGTATAAACTATTCTAGTTTTATCTTATGAAATTATTCTATTGTCTTACAGTTAAATTTTTGGAAATATATATGTTTTAAACAATAATTTAACAAAGACCTAACAAACATTTTGGGTTTTTGTTTTATTTTTATAACCCCATAAATATTTATTAACTTCATTTCTACTTATTATTGTCAGGCTGGGATTTAGCTCAGTTGGTAGAGGGCCGCTCTGCAGTCTCTGAGGTCCTGGGTTTGATTCCCAGCACCACACAAATGGGAGAAGGACATGGCAATCTATTCCAGAGGCAATCCAGAAATAATCAGCCATTGGAAACCATATGAGGGTCAGTATGAGTCAGACATGACTCAATGGCACCTAACAACAACAACTTACTATTGTCAGAATTACAATTTTCAGAGTATGAGTGTCAGAAGCCAAAAGTAGTACTTATTGTGACTGATACTTTGTAAAATTTTCAGCTGTCCAGAAGGTCATTTTATTCAATTCAGTTCAATTTTGATGTGCTTTCTATGTGAAAAGTGCTATGCCAGTATTACAGAAGGGATATAGCCCTTCTTTTCTAGAATTTACAATATAATACTTGAATATTTAGGGTGAATGAAACTAAGAGAAGTATAAAGATAACTACAATGGTGACTATCTAAAATAGATATTAATAATATGGTATGAAGGTTCAAAAGAGATCATTTAGTTTGAAGAATCTGAATAAGGTTGGTAAAGTATAGGGTGAGTGTAAAATAAAAGGCATAATTTTAAAAAGGAAAGTTGGAGTAGAGAAAACAGTGTGAGGGAAGTGCAGGCATCTAACTGTTTTAGTCTTTGAGCTTATAGTTTTTAAATCCTGTACTATTGGGCCTGTGCTACTTACTTAACATGGCTGACCTCTTTCAATAAATTACTGAGAATGATATGGACTTGAATAATTTATGCTCTAGAAAAATAAACCTGAATAATTTAGACTCTACATTAAAAATAAATTTTATGATTAATTTGTTCCTGCATACGACCAACTAGTTTACTGAGGATAGGAGAATTTTATTGTTGACTAGACCAGAGGATGGTAGAAAATATATAGACTTATGAACCTGGAAAACACAAAAGAGACACTTAGTTCATTCTCATTTTGAAGATTAAAAACCAGGAACAGACCATATATATATGTATATACATGAGTTGCCTATTTTTCTACACGTATTTACATTGACTGTACTGGTGCTGTATATGTCCATTTCTCATAACAACAGTCCATTAAGATTGTTTGAAACAGGCCTCTAGTTCATTTTCATTGAGATAACTCAATATGAAATATTTAGTTTGTATGGAATCTGTAGATTCCTATAGACAAACCAGTCTGATTCTTGCCCTGCTTCCTCTGCCCCTCTTTCTAGAGGTCTCATTTATATTTCACCTAGAAGAGGGTAGGAATATATGAAATATATGACATCAATTTGGCCATAGCAAAGACTGTGAGTGAGGTGGGTAGGAGCATAATTATGCTAGGTGACATAAGTTCTTCCATGGCACATACATATCGGAGGAAATGGTAAACTACCCCGAAAAAGAAAGAGATTGAATCTACCACAAATTGAGACTACGATTTTTAATACCCTCCCCTCAAAAAGTTGGGGGACTATTAGCAGAATCATTCACAGTTTTAGGGGTTTTTTTGTTTTTGTTTTTGTTTTTTGTGCATGTGTGTGGTACTAGGGGGCTGAGCCAAGGATGTTGTACATATTTTTTAAGCGCTCTACTGCTAAGCTATACCCCTTGCCCTGTTTTTTTTTTTTTTTTTTTTGTGACAGCATCTTGCTGTATGATGTAGCTGCCTCTAGCCTTGAACCTACAATCCTCCTGCCATCACCTCCCAAGTTGCTGGGATTATGGGCCTGAACCACCACGCATACAGTTTCAGTTTTTATTAGCAAGATAAGTACATCTCTCCTCTATGATAGCACTAGATATTGATCAGAGGTAATTTTTTAACAGCTTTATTAAGATGTAGTTAGCTGCAGGTTTAGCTCAGTTGGTAGAGCACTGCCCTGCAGTCTCTAAGTTCCCAAGTTCAATTCCCAGCACTGCAAAAATGGGAGAAGGACCTGGCAATCCACTCCCAAGGCAATCCCGAAATAGTCAGCCATTGAAAACCCTATGAGGGTCTCTATGTGTCGGATACCGACTTGACGGCACCTAACAACAACCACCACCACCACTATATAATTCACCCATTTTATGTGTACAATCCAGTGGTTTTTAATATATTCAGAGAATTGTGCTATTGTAACCACAGTCTAATTTTAGTACATTTTCATTATGCCCAAAGGAGACTCAATATCCATTAACAATTGCTCCTCATTCTTCCCTACCTCCAAACTATGCAAGCCCAGGCAACCAATATTCTACTTTATGTTTCCAAAGATTTGGCTATTCTGGACATTTCATATAAATGGAATAATATGATATACTATTAATATAATATATATAATGTATAACATTATGTATATTATATATATTATATTAATATTATATTATTATGATTAATAATTATAATATTATAATTATAATTTAATAATCATAATATATAAATTGTATAGTATACAATAAATATAATAATAGATATAATTACAATATATTATAATATGATCGATAATATTATTAATTATTAATATATTGTGATGATCAATAATTATTATAATATATGTTATTATTATATATTATATATATTATATATTATAAAACATATGTTATAATATATAATATAATATATATATAATTAACAATTGTTCCTCATTCTTCCCTACCTCCAAACTATGCAAGCCCAGGCAACCAATATTCTACTTTATG
>VMDO01019303.1:0-40010 GCA_007922755.1 Pedetes capensis | reverse complement strand
AGGGGGGGGAAGATAAGAATGGTGTCAATATAAATGGTCTAGAGAATGCATGTAATTGTTCTAACAAGATAAAAACAAAGACCACTACAGGAAAAGTTTCTATCTTAAATAGAACTGGAACCCAAGGACATATAGAAAAATATTACCAAGTAAAAGATAGAGAAGACTTAGATGGGGAGGGTGGGAGGGAGGGAAGCATAGGGGAGGGTAAGGGGTAACCTATATGAATAATGTTCATCAAAATGCATATATGGAAATGCCACAATGAAAAGCATGTCAGAATGAATCACATTAAGGTGTACATTAAAAAATTTAAAAAAAATATATATATATTCTGTGTGTGTGTGTGTGTGTGTGTGTGTGTGTGTGTGTGTGTGTGTGTGATCCTGGGGATTGAATCCATGGTCTTATACATACTATATGTGTCAGTCAGTTTTTTGTCACTGTGACATGCTACTCAAGTAAAATAAGGAAGGAAAGTTTTATTGTGTTTCACAATTTCAGGCCATGGTCACTTGGCTCTGTTGTTTCTGGGCTGTGGTGAAGTAGAACATCAAGGTGGGAATTATGTGGTGGAACAAAACTGCTCACTCCATGCAACTGGCAAGGAGAGAGAGGGGGACAGGGACAGACAGAGAGGGAGAGAAAGAGAGAAGAGACAGGGACAACATATTGTCCTCAAGGGCAGGTCCCAGTGACCTACTTCCTCCAACTAGGCCCTACCTTCTACAGTTTTGACTTCTCAATAGTCCATTATGAACAGATTAATCCATTGAAGAGATCAGAGCCCTGATGATCCAATCACTTCCCAAAAGCCTATCAACTGCCAACCAAACCCTTAGCACCTGGCCTTTGGGGGACATTTTATTTATTGATTTTTTTTGCAGTACCCAGGACCTCATGTATGCTAGGAAAATGCTATATAGCACTGAGCTGCACCCATAGCCCTTTTATTTTTTATTTATTTTTTATCTTGAGATAAGGTCTTACTAAATTGTGCAGGTTACCTCTGGCCTTGAACTCCAGATCCTCCTGCCTTAGCCTCCCAGATCACTGAGATTATAGGCATGTACTATTGTGCCCCACTGGGGGACATTTTAGATCCAAACCATTGAGATTTTACCATTGAGCTACATCCCCAGCCCTAGTATCTGTATGTTTTAATGTACATTTTCTGCTTGCCAACATACATTGAAGTCCCATGAAAGAATAAACAAGACATATCTGTTTATGTTACAACATTCCACCCAATGTTCTCAGTAAGAGGTTCTTTTTATTGTGTGAAAGAAAAGAACCAAGAGGAGTTGATTTGGTGGGATGATAAACTCAGGGCTTTGGCAGAGAAGGAGAGGGATCTCAAGGCTTAGTTTGGGAAAATCTACTATCTAGGTGCACTTGAAAAACTTTACTATCCCCTTGAATGCTCTGGACTGCAGAAGTAGACCATATCCCCTTGTTATGAAATAGTAGGTCCCCATTACTTGAAGACTATGGAGTAAATTGGTATCTTATAAGACACTACTTGCCCTCTCTAGGATCTGCCTGAACCTATGCTGCTGGCCACAAAATCTGTAGTTAGGGTCAAATGTTAGCACAACCTGACTGGGAGAGAACATATCCTGCTAAGGGAGGAGAAGGCTTTGCATCAAAGCAGCTCAAAACCTGGCTAACATGTACTGGCAGGAATAAAAAGGCTCAGAAAAGGGAGGAACAGACATGTTAGCATAGGTCTCTACAAGCTCAGTTGACTATGTCCGCTGGGAGGACGCTTCATTTATGAAGGGTACCAATGTCACTGAGAAACTCAGTGGCACTGTCTTCTGTGAGTCAGGGCTGATGAAATGATGTCATAGAATTGGTCTCTCTGGGAGCTTTGAAGATAATGAAATCACAAAGCAGCAGAGACCAGGTGACAGCACTTCATTATCAGAAGGTTGTTGTTGTTGTTAGGTGTCTTTGAATGTGTCCGACTCATAGAAACCCTCATAGGGTTGTCCATGGCTGATTGTTTCAGCATTGCTTTGGGAATGGGCTGCCAAGTCCTTTGTCAGAAGGTAGATGACATAATTGTTGTAAGGGCAGCAAGTTTGGAATGACAAACAAGGCAAAATCAAAGGAAGCAGCTAATAGTACATGGTGTTTCTAAAAGCAAGATAAGTGGGCAACCAACAAGGGCATCTTAAACACGTTAATGCAGTTTTAAGCTTTAAAAAGAGATCAAGAATGGATGCATAGCAGGCTAAATCCAGCCATCCTCCACTACAAGTTGCAACCTCTTTCCCAATTTCAAAATCGAAGCCATTCTCAAACCCAGAATGCATTGACCAAAGAGGCCAAGTCCTCCTGAGGAAGGACCTTATATGTGCAGAATATACAGCACAGTGTATGTAATATTAATTCTCCCAGTTCTTCCCAAAGAAAGTATGGCCATTTATGTAAGTGCCATACACTGGAAGAAGAGAATGCTCAGGTCTTACACATAGGCAGCCTTCTTGGATAGTGACAACCAGGGAGCCAAATGTCTCTGTGGCCCCCTAATAGATCAAGGATGTGAGGGTATCAGAAAACAAAGTCTTTGATAACATCTGTCTTACATTGAGTCAATGGATCCTGCCAACCCCCTAAGCCACTCTCAGATTGATCCTGCCCTCCTCCTACCCCAGGTGTCATTTCCCTGGTTCCCGAATACATAATCAAGATGATCACACTAGGCAGCTGGCAGAGTCTTCGAACTGATTCCTTGAATAAGAATTCCCTGATTCCTAGAATAGTAACTCATGGTAGAAAAGCCAGGTAGAAGCTCCTAAAATTACTCCCTCTGATCATGCTAGTAAATATCTCATTCAGAGACACAGCAGAGGTTAGTGTCACCTTCAAAAACTTACATAATTCATAGATGGACTCCTTAAAACCTCACTTAATTTACCAGTCTGGCTCCTTCAAAATCTGGGTGAATTATGGCAGACGACACTGGACAATCACAAACTTAACCATGTAATACCCCAATTTTAGCTGCTGTTTTGGAATCTGACATCTTTAAGAGAAAAAATAAACCTAGATTGTGTATGTGGTATGTTGGTTTTGATCTGGAAAATACATTCTTTCAATTCCCAGCAGGAATGATGGTTAGTTCCCATTTATTTGGGATGAACTATATAGCATGCTTCCACTGTCTTGCCCCATTACAGTGTCATTCTCACACTATAGTGTATTGCTATTGAATTTCATGCTCTTAGGAATATCAGTATTTAATGGTTTGTTAGCTAGTTCTGCATATTAAGGTAGAATATAAATAATCCTTGAAAATATGATGAGAAGTTTGGGAGAAGTGTAGGCTCATTGCTCTATCAGATGCAAAGCCAAGAAGCCTGTCAGTCAAAGCTGCAAGACCCAGAGTCTCAACTTGAGAAAATAGCAAGTATATTCCCATTACATTGTTGGCAATAAGTCACTGGCAATCATAAAATGGTTTCTGCAAGTATTAGCAATGTGATAAAAATACTCTAAGGTTGAAATTTTGTGTGGTCATCTTTCCTCTGAATATCCAGTGTACCTCAGTGTAGAAGAGCAGGCTATAGTGATTGCCCTTTTCTTTACTCAGTGAACACTTAGTAGTGGCAATTTGATTATATTTATTTACCCCATTATTTCTTTCAATACATCATTGAAATCAAAAGACATCTTTTTGTCCACCAACTGTTCTTCATAACTAAATTAGCGAACACATTGGCGTTTAGCCTGATCTTTGTTTTGTTTTTGTTATTGTCCTGTTTTTGTTTTTTTTTTTCTATTTCTCTGCAGTGTTAAGGATCAAACCCAGGGCCTCGTGCATGCTAGGCAAGTGCTATCCACTAAGTCACATCTCTAGCCCTAGGTATATCCTTTAAAAACTCACATTATATTTGCCCTTCTATGTTTCATGTATAGCTGAATCTGTCAGCTTTGATTCCAAGCTCCCTTTGGTCACAAGGACTGTACAGTTCACAAAATAATCTTTAATGAGACTAGAAAATATCTGCTTATATCCTGTGGATTTTCAGTGATAAATAGGATCAAAAGCCATAGAGCATTTTCCCCAAGGATGTCCCACCCATATGGAAGGAGTGGATTCATGTCTCTGTGCCTCAGCTCTCCTGTCCAACAGAAAAGAGAAAGATCTGCCAGCAGGGAGACATGGAAGTAATTACTCTCCCACTTTGTCTGCCATTGATCTGGAATGATGTCCACCAGTAGCTTCTGACAGAGGCATTTTGCCAAGAATTGTTTTCTTTCTCCTTATGCATAATATTGGCCATTAATTTCAGGCCCAGTTTTATGTTTCTTAATGTTTGTGACACTGATGCTCGTTGCTGCTATTACCTCTTCCTCATCTTTTGTGATGCAAATGATCAGTTTCCTACTTGGAAAATAATACTTTGCTTTTATTCCAGAAAACCTCAAATGGATGTTAGAAAGGTCACTGAGCTTCTATGAAAATGATGCAAAAGTTTGGATGGCTTTGTGCCCGTATGTGACAAAATTTCAATGCAGACAATGCACTAGGGACAAAAAGGGAAAGGACTACTCCTTGAACGAAATCCAATTTTCAGATATTCGTCACCCTATATCCTATTCACACTTTGCTTTTCCACAGCTTGTGTGAAATTACCACTCTCATGGATGTACTTGTCCCAGCATGCACAAATTCACATTCTGCATTTGCACTGAGTCTTATTTATTATATATGTTGATGATGTTATTTTGAGTTGCAATACACATGTTATTATTTCATTATTGTTTTTATGCCTCAATAAACTACTTTGAGCCAGTAATCCACTATTGTGAAATGGAGCTAAAATATAATTTGAGAGAAAAGTTAAATAGTACATGTAACAAAGTAAACAGTATCATGCAAATTGTTTGGAAGCATAAAAGCCAGAAGGTAGTATATCAAATTTACAGGATGGCACTATCCTCCAAAATGATCAACATAGTTCATAGGTATGTGCAACTTCTAAAACTAATTATTTTTTACTACTTTAATGGAAATTTTGTGAAAATCATAATTTATCTTGCATTATAAATTTATGGCATGTGTACAAGTTAGTTTATAGCTTTTCCTTTGACGCTTCCTGAAGACTGCTTGATAAACTGATAGGGCCAGCTTGTGGTCTGTGAGCCACACTGCTTTCTGGTTTCTGCCTTCTTTACCCCAGAAATTGTGAAGATTGGGCATCTCTAATCTGAAAACTCATAATTTGAAATGTTCTAAAATCTGGACTTTTTTGATCTTTAACATAATGCCACAATTGGATAATTCCACACTATGAAACTTGGTTTCCTGCACAAAATTGCTTAAAATATTGCTTAAAATTTCCTTCAGCCTATGTGTAAAAGCTGTATATGAAACATAAATGAATTTTGTTTTTAGGCTTGGCTCTCTCTTTCTCTCTCTCTCCTTCTCTCTCTCTCTCTCTCTCTTAGCTTGTTAGGGAATTGAACACAGGGCCTTGTGCATGCTTGGCAATGCACTACCACTGAGCTGCACCCCTACCACCTTTTATTTTTATTTTTTACTTTAAAACAAGATCTCACTATGTTGCACAGGTATCCTCTGACCTCAAACTTGTGATCCTCCTACCTCAGCCTCCTTAGTCACTGAGATTACAGGCATGTGGCACAATACCCAGCAAGATTTGGTTCTTATCCCCAAAATATCTCACTATGTATATGCCAATATCACAAAATCCAAAAATATCCAATATCTGCAACACTTCTGATATAAAACTTCTCTGATAAGAGATACTCAACCTGTATAAATATTTGTCTACATTTTTTAAGAAGCATTTTATTTCAGAGTCTTGTTTTCTTACACTTAGTTATTTAGCTCTCTGGACTTTATTTTGGTATATTGTATATAAATATCTCACTTCTCCCCACAAAAAGTAAATATATGATCCTGTTGTTGTTGTTGTTAGGTGCCATCCAGTTGGGTTCTACTCATAGCAATCCTCATAGAGTTTTCAATGGCTGATTGTTTCATGATTGCTTTACGAATGGATTGCCATGTCCTTCTCCCATTTTTGCAGTGCTGGGGGTTGATCCAGGGTCATTAGAGAGTGCAGCATGGGACTCTACCAACTGACCTAAATCCCAGCCTCATATGACCTGAGCATTATTTATTGAATAATTGTTATTTTCTCCACTTATTTCAAATGCCACCTTATCACATATACTTTCTTATATGACTTCAGAACAATTTCAGGGGCTCCATTCATATCAACCCTGTAGCTGATTCATATCAGTTTTATTCATATTATCCCACCTAATTTCTCTTCTATTTTCAAATTTTTATTGAAGATTCCTACCAAAAACCTGTGTATATTAGTGACTGGCTTTGGTTTTGATTTACAAGGCTTTGGAATAAGTGAGAAGCGCTTCATAAACATGGATGTATTTCTTCTTGTATTTTTGTTTCTATTAACAGGCAACTTTTTCTTTTATTTTCCTTTTTTCTTTCTTTTTCTATTCTTTCTCTTTTTTCTTTTGTTTTTGTTTTTTTCAGTACTAAAGATCGAACCCAGGGCTTCATGCTTACTAGGCAAATGTTCTACCACTGATCCATATCTCCAGCCCCAGACAATTATAACAAAATAGAAAATCTTTTCTGTTTTTTGATTTTCAGGTTTTGATAGTTTTACCCATAGGAAATTGTGTAAGAACGCCCTTCATATTGTGACTCTAAGTTTTCTTAGTCTGGGATGCTGAGAATAAATGAACTGAGGAGGTTGACCTCAACTAATACAGCAGGCCAAATTCTCTCCAATGGCCTGTGGAGATACTGCCACCGGTCTCTGGGCTCAAACCATTAGGATTCGGACTACCATTCTAGGATGCTAAAGTTGTCAATTGAAAAGTGGAAAATTGAGTCAGCCCATTACTTTCTTTGTTTCTGTGATTTTAAGCTATCAGTTTCTCACATGCTATTGAATTATTAACTAACCGAGAAAGTTCAGTTTGGGTACCAAGAGGGCAGAACTTTGAAGTAGCATCTTATTTAAAAATATACACACAAAAACTCCTGTGGGTCTTGCCAAGAGTTTGCATACTCCATGCATAGATTGTCAGTGCAAATAACTTAGCAATCTAGATGGCTCACAAAGCATCTTGTGGTTTAGTGATCTAAAGCAAAGGACCTATCAGTGACCTTGTAGTTTTAATAGTTAAATATGATGTGGCTTCTGTAATCAGGATTCACTAAATGAAAACAGAGAGGGTACTAAGGTTTGTATTTGCTGTGCCAAGTTAGGTTTCTCTGTGGACTTTAGGAGACTTTTTAAATGTTGTTTTATTATATTTGCAATTAGCCCTTGTGAAGAAAGAGTCAGCTTATGCAGTGATGCATTGCAGCTTTCATTATAACAAATACCCATGACCCCTGGTACCTAACCGTAAACAATGATAGTTACTATTCTCATTAGGAGACTAGCAGATGGCTTATAAAGTCCTCATTGGAGTTTCAACCCATTTGTGGCTGTGCCTTGCACAAATGTTTATCTTTAAACTGTTTAAATATGTCAGAAGGGGTCTGTGCTCTGTTTTCATTAGTATTAATGCATTCTGATGTTAACAAGGAAATTTTCTTTGATGATACTTTTTTTGTTTGTATGTTTGCTTACTCTATATGAACTGATTTTCAGATTCTTTTTCTTTTTTCTTTTTTTTGACAATACTTGGGGGTTGAACCCAGGGCCTTACACATACTTTGCAAGTGCTCTACCACTTTGTAAACATTTTTACAAGTGCTCATTCCATTTGTAAACATTTTTATTTTGAGTCAGGGTCCTGCTAAATTACACGGACTGCCTCTGGTCTTAAACTCATGATCCTTCTGCATCCACCCCCCCACCCCCCGAGTCTCTGGGATTACAAATGTGTACCCCAGCACCTCGTGATTTTCAGAATTTTTTCTAATTTCTTATCTTTTAAAAGACCAAATCAAGTTTTATCAACTTCTCACTTTTATCTTTTACTCATTCTACAAATATTTATTTGAATTTCTACTGTAAGCCAGGCTAAAACATTAGAGATGCCATGATGAATACAATATAGTAAATACTCAATAAATACTTTCTGTAAATATTTGCTGAAAGACTAAAACTAAAACTTTTATTTCATATAATGGTTAACAGTTAAAGAGTACTTACCAAGCACTATTGCCTATACAAAGAACCATAAAATTTTTGTCTATATTTTCTTTAAACTACAAACTATTAAAAATTGGACAAAGTGTTAGCATTAGACTAAATGTGTTAGCTTAAGACTTTTTTTAGTCAGGCACATATGACATGTTCAGTGCTAAGAGTTACTAAGATAAAATAATAATGAGCATTAATTGAGCACGTATTGTGTGTCAGCACCTACCTATGATAAGAATTTTATCTTAATTCTGCAAAGTCTGAACAATCTATGAGGTAGGAATTATTTTCCTCTTCTACAGATAAGACTAAAACTTAAAAATATTAATCAAATATTAACCACGTTCTCCCAATTAACATGTAGCAGAGGCCCTCTGACTCCAGACCCCAAAGTACTTCGAACTATTATGGGTTAGTTACAACAGCGTTCACATCTAGACCGCCACATGACTACAACAGTTTGTTCCTATCCAGCATCATTTGAAAGACTACATTTACCAGCACTTACCCTATTGTTCTGCTTGGATTAAATCTTGGCTCTGCCATTTAAAGCTGTGTGACTTTGGGCAAGTTACTTGACCTCACTATGCCTTTTCTGTACTTAGAAATTAAACATATTTATAGTATCTACTTCATGGGTCAATGAGAGGATTAAATATGCAAAGCACTTAAGAGAGTATGTAGCTCATAGTACATGCTGTTATTATACAATGAGCTATTACTATTATTATTACCAATGTTATTAAAGAGTCAGTTGCCCCTATCTGAGGTCAATGCTATTCGTACAGAAATCCATGCCCTTATGTTGTTACATCTTCTGATTTATTTTACTTTATTTTTTTATTTATTTTGCAGTAGTGGGGGTTGAACCCAGGGCCTTGCGCTTGCAAGCTTTGCAAGTGCTGTACCACTGAGCTGCACCCCCAGCTTAACTTTTTGAGACAGGGTCTCACTAAATTACGCGGACTGCCTCTGGTCTCAAACTTGCAATCCTCCTGCCTCCACTTCTTGAGTTGCTGGAATTACAGGTGTGCACAACTGCACCGGGCTCTATTTTACTTTATTTTTGAGACAAGGTTTCATTATACAGTTCCAGCAGGCCTTGAACTGGCTATAGCCCCATCAGACCACAAATCTTGTCTCAGCCTCCCAAGTGCGGGGATTATAGGACTGTGTCGCCACATCTTCTCATTTTTAAAAAGATGGGAATCTGGATTTTTTTATTTTTAGAATATGAGGTCCCCTTTCTTCCCCCTCTCTTTCTTCTTTCCACTGAGGGGTTGAACCCAGGGTCTTGTGCATTCTAGGCAATGCTATATCACAGGGCTTCACCCTCTGCTGCCTTTTATTATTTTAAGACAGAGTCTTGTTAAGTTCCATAGGTTGCCTCTGGCCTCCAATCTGTGTTCCTCCTGCCTCAGCTTTTGGAATACCTGGGATTATAGGTATGTGCCATGGTGCCTTGTTAGGTCTCACAATTTCTAAACATCATCATCTAACTGAAAATTTCAAAACCCCTGAGTGAGCTAAAGAAGAGTATGGGAACCAAATTTAGCCTACTATAACCAGTTTGTATTCTTTGTTGGAGAAACTACCATGAAAAGAATAAGGACCAGAGAATGCTGAGGTGCCAGTGAGGAGGGTTAATGACATTTGGGACAGCCCAGAATCTAAATGGCTCTTTAGGAGACTCAGTCACTGAGCACATAATTTATAGGCTTAACCTCATCAGTGGTCTGACTGGCTTGGGTCAATCTGTTATATTGGTAGTTGGTAAAGAATTCTGGTAGGCATTATACCCCTGACAACTTCTCCTGTTAAAGATGATCTATTAGAGTTGATCAATTTCAGCAAAACAAAAAGGAACTGAGTGATACAGGAAAGTTACAAGATTTCCATTTACAGAACCCAAGGATCCCATATTATTCACAGAAGTGTTGCTCAGAATGTATAAACAAGTGCTATTAGTTTCCTTGGAAATTTAAACGATCATATGTTTGTTTTCATTTCTGTGATGATTCTACCAGAGTGTCCAAGCTCTGTTATAATATGCTGTGGTCTATAAGACAAGACTTAATTATTTGAAAAATAGTATCAAAAATTGAATTTTGCTTCTCTGCCAGGTAGAAGAGCATCTGAGTCCTTTTCAAACTGGCTGTCCTCAGTCACAGCAGAAATCACCTTGGTCTGGACTTCTGTCCCCAGCACGGTTCCAGAAGCTTTAGAAGCTTGTCAGGGATACGGTCCAGCTGATTGAAAAGAAGCTGATTTAAGCCAGGCACAGTGTTGCAGGCCTGTCATCCCAGCATCTCCACAGGTGAGGCAGGGAGATCTTGAGTTCAAGGCTAGAGGCAGCGGGCGCAGTTTAGCCAGACCTCGTCTTAAAATAAAAAAATTAAAAAGGGCTGGGGGATGTAGCTTAATGGTGGGGCACGTGCCTAGGAATGCACAAGTTCCTAAGCTCAACCCCCTAGTACTGGGCAGAGAGGATGCTGAGATACTTAGTTTAAAAACATGAATAAATTTTAAAAGGAAGTTTCAAGAGATTAAATAAAGAACCCTGTATGGCCAGCGGTGAGGTGAAAGGAAATAAAATGGGTGTGTGCTGACCACAGCTTTCCTCCACCGTGGCCGGAAGGGCTGAATTAACTTGGCCCCCAACGGGAAAAACCCTGCAGCAGTGGGCTCTGGTCTCTCTCAAAGACTGAACGGCCTGTTCTGCATTGTGCTTTTATGAACAAGGACTTGCTCTACTCGTTCAATTATTAATTTTCTTTTCAAACATTTACTGATCTTCGACCAGGTCCCAAGCACCATGGACAGGCACTGAGGGCACAGCAGCGTCTCAGGCAGCTGGGGAGCCGGTGGAAGGGGCCGGCGAGGGCTCAGGGGAGGCCCTGCTACTAGCTCAGTCTGTGTGGGATTAGAAGGCAGAAGGGAGTCAGAACCCTAAGGCAGAATTTCCCACAGGGATCGGGGTAGTTAAGGTCCTGCGGACGGGGAAAGGCCTTATCTCCGAAGTGCTGGGATGCGGTGACCACACACCAAGTGCGCGCCAGGATACAGCGCTGCGCTCTCTCCGGCCCTCTCCTCTCACACCAGTCTACACTTATTTATAGTCATCTCTTTGGTGTCTTTTGCTCTTTCCGCTTTAGAGCATTCCCCTCTATTTCAGGGTATGGGGGTGGGAAACGGGCTTGCCGGAAGGGGTTCTCTAGCGGCTGCACAGACTGCCATCTTCAGGAGAGGAGTGGCCCTGCAATTGGATTTAATTGGATTACTTGGGAGGGAAGCACTTACACAGAGCTGTGCACCGCACAGCGTCTGGAAGTGTTTCGTTCTTTTGTACATAGGGTCGCTGTGAGTTGGACCCGGCTCCCCGGCACCTAACAACAACAATGCTATCAATACGAAATTAGTGGTTCTCTTTTTTTTAGGAGAAGATCCTGGCAGCCCACTCTCAAAACAATCCACCATTGAAAAACCTATCCATAGCAGAGAAGCACTGGCAGTGCAGGGCATGGCATAGTGTCGGGGACTGTTTTGTTCTGTTACACATAGGATCTCTTTGAGTCGGATCCGACTCAACAGCACCTAACAATCACTTGCAGGGATGAATAAACAACGAGCACCTCAAGAAGTGAGCGCAGCTGGTAGTGAGCAGCTCTCATGGGAGAGGAAAACATTTTCTCCCTAAGTAGATGTTCCACCCTGTCTTTGCTTTGGGTGTGGTGCTGGGGCTCATGTCGTCCAGCCAGCCAAACTATCCAGCATTACTCCGTTCTAAAGAGGAAAGGCTAAATGTGTATGTTACCCTCACAATGCGACTGTGCTGATGGCACTGGGAGAAAGGAATGGCTATTTTAGACCAAACCGGTTCTTAAAATAGGAATGCTCACTTGCTGGGAACTGGAGGACAACCATGGAGTCCCTTCAAGGTATAGCGCTCTGGCTTGCCAGCAAATTGCTGTGAGTGGGCAAAGCTGGGGTCAGGGAGTGCTGGGGGACTAATGACGGGAGTTGGAGTGAAAACAAGAAAAAAAGTCTTTGTATTCAATCTCCACTCCCTTGAAACCCACTACCCTGTGGGAGCCATACATAATTGATGATATTGCTGTGCAACTGTAGGACTACAGAGAAACACTAATATTGATGAATACATTTCCCCTTTTATTGCACTTTCCAAGTATGCCAAAAAAAAAAAACATTAAAAGTTCATAAAAGAAAATAACTTGGCTCCCTCATGCCTGATCTCATACCTGAAAATGAGTCCATGGTACCACAAGCTTACCAGCCATCTGCACTTCTTGGGACAGTCCCATCTGTCACTATCTGTGGTCCCAGATGTCTGGACGTTTCCAGATAGACTTGGGTTTGGATATTGGCTTTTACCATAAGCAACACAGTCCGGGGAGACTAAATCCCATTTGATTCCAGAAATACTTGAAGGAAAGTAGATATTGGTAAATAAGATGCTGAAGTTGATGAGTATTTATTATATTAAGCAAGGTTGATTGGCCTCTTAAGCTTAAATTTTATCCCTCAAATGATAGCTAACGTAGTGATGTACACAATAGCTGAGTCTTTGCTAAGCTCATAGCTCCTGCTGCTGTAGCCAACTGTGTGGAATTATTTTCTTCTTAAAAGCAGGCAGGGCACAAACCTTATATGTATAAATTTGAAAAGGAAATAGGTTTCTAGCCCTTTAATAAAGGATTCTAGTTAGTCTCTCCTCCCCCTCAATCAACAGGGTGTATAGTCAGGAAGAACTCACCATTAGACAATGTTGGAAGCCTGGGTTCTCCTGCACAGTGAGCTCCTGCATTTGGGCAGTGACTGTTTCTAGGCAGAAGAGAAGCGGGTGAGTGTCACTTCTGAACTGAAGCTGTGGGTGGAATGGGTGAAGCCAATGGCTGTAAGTAACCTTATTCAATGACATGGTGGACTTGGCTCTGTTGAGTCACTGGGTCCATAGTGGGTTTTGCATGAAATGGAATTGAACCATTATAGGGCTAAATCGCTGAGATTTCAGGGTCTGTCACCCTCACTTACCAATCAGTGCCTACATGCACCAGCAGATTCTGTTTGTCTAAGGTAAGAACAAAACCACAAACCAATAAATATTTATTGTGCTCATGTTATACGCAAGGGGACGTAATACAACACTTTCTCCCGGGGGAGCACTTTCTCTATGGGAGCCTCTGACTCACCATTGCCTATTCCCCGGGGTGCCTGATGATACCCCAACTCTGCAGGCTCGTGACAATCCACTTCAGGAATATCTGTCATCCACCACCCACACTTGAGGAGGAAGCATGGGCTCTGATGCCAGAAACTCAAATTAGCCTTTGATATTTAACGTCACTGAATCTTGTCTATTTACTTATTTAAAATGACTGTGACATTCTTAGTTTTAAGTATGCAAGAAAGTACATTTTGTACTTGCTGGAAGATGAGAATCTCTTGAAATGCATCATGTTGAAGTAATTTTAGGCTCTTTTCTCCCCCAAGTTAAGCTGCTATCGAGCTCTGTTTTACCCATCACAGAAGTTCCAAAGCACCCCCATGCTTAGCACATCACCAAATCCAAAAACTTACTCTGATTTTTGGGTGTCTAGGAAGTAACAGGTGGGCAGCCCAGAGGAAGTCAATTATCTTTTGAAGTTTCGTCTGAGAGATTTACTTGGCTTAAAATTCTTTTGAATGGGGCCTGGTGGAGGCTCCTCTCAAAAAGAAAGAACAATTTTTATTTTATTGATAGCCTCACGATGGAATTATAAATAAAGAACAGTGAAACCTTATTTGAGAAGGAAAGTGGGGAGAAGAGAGTGATTAATATACTCAGATTTTCTCAAGTGCAAAGAAATTGCAGTGAGCTATAAACTTTGAGTACGTGCATAACTTTTATTTTCCTGTGATGTATGATTAGGTTTACTAGCTCTTGATAGTTAACATTTATGCACCAGCTGTAGTAGCAACATTTTACATTCACTTGCAAATTAGTTTTCAATCTAGTATATCTCTAGAAAAGGGAGCAAAATCTTACTAGAGAATACAAACTAGCTGGACGTGGTGGTGCACGCCTGTAATCCCAGCCCTCAGCAGGTGGAGGCAGGAGGATTATGAGTTCCAAAGCCAGCCTGGGCTCCGTGGCAACATCCTGTCTCAAACAAAACAAAACAAACAAAACAACAGAACAATACAATACAAACTAACTCTCAAAAACCTTAGTAGCATATTCTTTTTGGAATCTAAAAGGAAGAGAGAGAATTCTGAATTTGCTAAGCATGTAATGTGATGTTTTTTAGGTGCTGTCGAGTCGGGTCCGGCTCATAGTGACCCTAAGTACACCAGAACGAAACACTCCCAACACTGTGCCATGCTGGGCACTTTGTCAGTTCTTCTTCACTATTCATAGAGTTTTCAACGGCTGATTGTTTTGTAAGTAGGCGGCCACATCCTTCTCCAGTTTTTATGGTGCCGGGGATTAAGCCCAGGCTGGCGGCTTCAATCCCCAGCATGGTAAAAATGGAAGAAGGATGTGGCGGCTCACTCCCGAAACAATATTGAAACAGTCAACCATTGAAAACCCTATTGGGATGACTGTGAGTCAGACCCGGCTGGAGAGCACCTAACAACAGCAGCAACAACGTGATGGGTGCTTGTTCCTATAAAACATTTTCTGTCACTTAGTCCTTACTACAACCATGAAGACAGAAGTTGTTCCCATTTTATAGGTGAGGATACTGAGCCTTGAAAGAGTATGGACATTCCTTATGTTTAGTCAGCTAGCCTTGCTAAGGAAGGGAGGCACTTATATGCAGACCTGTTGTATTTCACCCTAGAATTAACATGCTTTTCCCATTATTTCAGCCTGGCCATAGGAAGATGCTACACCTCATCTCCATCTTCAAGTCAATCTATTCTGACTGGTTTTCCGAAGGTATTAGGGTACACAATTTTAGCAGAGACAATATTACCTTCAAGGGGTCAAAAATTGGTTCTTGGAAAGAACCAATTGGTAGAAATCTTACTGTTGCTATAAAACACAAATATAGTACAGAAATAGAGACATCCAGTACATCTTTGCCATTGAACTTGCGCAGTGGGAAGAGTGTGTGTGGGGAAAGTGATTTTTTAAAAAAAGTTGAGAAATGTTGGGCAAACTGAAGAAGAGAGGCCTGAGACATGTGGGTGGCTGAGAGAATTGGTCAACATGCTGTTGGTCTGGGGCCATACTTGAGACCCAACCTGGAAGCCCAGGTACCTCCTGCTCTTTTTCACCCTCTCAGAACGTGGAAGTGCAGCGAAGGCAGACCACAGCTGGTAAATAGAATCTATTACTAGAACTCCACCTCAACCTTTTGTTCTCTGACTTTTTTTTAGGATCTTCGCTGGTGAGTTTGTCTCTCACAAACCAATGGCAAAAGGGCTTCAAGGAAATGAACCGTAACTCTGTTCTTCAGTTTACTGCGGACAGCTGAGGTGTCATTCTCTAGGGCAAAGATTTAAAGATCCTCATATCTCTCCGGGATTTGGCTCAGTTGGTAGAGTGCTGCGCTGCAGTCTCTGAGGTCCCAAGTTCAATTCCCAGCACCGCAAAAATGGGAGAAGGACCTGGCAATCCACTCCCAAGGCAATCCCGAAACAGCCATTGAAAACCCTATGAGGGTCGCTATGAGTCGGATACCGACTCGACAGCACCCAACAACAACAACAACAACATATCTCTCCAGTTCATGGAGCCTCCAGGTATCCTGTTGGAGCTGGCCATGTGTGGTGTCCTCCAGCCACTCTAGGGTCTTTGGCACCAGAGGTCGGGTAGTTGGAAGCCTTTTCAGAAACTGAAATTAATCTTTGGGTCCACCTGAGGATTCCTTCACCAAAGTGGAATTTGAGACTCATGGCTGTGAGCTCAGGGGTCTACCCTCTCCCTTGTACAGGGGATAGTAGCACTTGCTGCAATGACTTCATTCTTTTGTGTTACTTTCCTGCTCCTGACAGAACAGAATATAAAGCGGGCACCTTCTGGAATTGTGGTCCTGCTCAGCTGTCATTTTAAAATTACATGAGTCCTAGGAACAATTAAAAAAAAAGGCAAAAAAGGAAACTTGAAGAACAGAGCTCCAATATGCTGTGCCTTTGCCGCTTTGTAACTGGACACAGTTATGTTTTTACTAACTTCTGTCTTCATCTTGAAGGAGGTAAAGGACTGTTAAGATTATAAGTGTGGGATAAAGGAAGAGCTCTGTTCATGGTAGAAGGAAAACTATACATTTAGGTCACTTACCAACATACTTGAAAGAAAATGGCTCCTGTGACCATAAATAATTGGATTTCTTACAGGGGGCACACAATGCTTCAGATAACTCCTTTCCTCTTTATCTGGGGTTTTGATACCTGGTAGGAGGGGGTGGGGGAAAGACACTTCACAGGGGATGAGGAGAGATAAAAGGGAAAGATCTGACAGACTCCATTATTACCGTGCCGTATCGTTTACCTCAGCCAGGAGTCACTAGCATGCCAGGTCACCCCTGGGGTCAAAGGCAAGAGGGGAAGTTTACACAGCTACGTAGGTAGCTTGCTGGCTGGAGGCATACATCAAAGGGCAACAACAAACATGAGAAGAAGATTTGTTCAGGTACAGAGATCAAGATAACAGTGCTTTCCTTGCAATATCCTACCACTTTGGTGGAAGGAGCGCTTCACATTTCAACATCAATTCCTTCCCAGCTTTTGAGGGAGAGTAACACAATTAAGGATTTAGTGACACACCTGTTTCTTTAGAAGTGCTCTCTTCCTAGTGGCTTCGTGTTTCTCTAATGTTTTCCTTCAGGCAAACTCCAAATTTGAAATAGGAATCTCTTTCTTATTAGGATCAAATATACATAACACAAAATTTATGGTTTTAATGATATTTAAGTGCATAGTTCAATGACATTAAGTATGTTCACTTATTTGTGCTACCATCACCACCATCCATCTCTAGAACTTTTTCATCATCCACACCTAAAATACTAACTCTCTATCCTTCTCAATCCTGTACCCTGGTAACTTCTGTTATACTCTAGTTTCTGTGCCTTTGATCATTTCCAGGTACCTTATATAAGTGCAGTAGTATATTTATCCTTCTGTGTCTAGTTTATTTCATTTGGCATTTATTTGGGTTGTAGTATGTATCAGGGTTTATTTCACCTCCCATTATTTTATTTGCTAAAATAGAACAAACAATTTACCATCTAAACCATTTTTAAGTGTACAGTTCACTGGTATTGAATACATTCATAATATTGTGCAACTATCATCACCACCCATCTCCGTAACACTTTTCATCTTACAAAACTGAAACTCTATACCCATTAGACAACAACTCATCATTCCTTCTTTCCCTTAGCCCTGGGAGCCAACGGACACTTGGCCTGCTCTCAAATTTTAGCCACTTTGAATAATGCTGTTATGAACAGGGGTATACATATATCTCTTTGATATTCTCGTTTCAATTCTTTCAATACCCAGAAGTGGAATTGTTGGATGACATGATCATCTACTTTTAACTTTTTTAGGAAGTTTCATGTTTTCCACATTCCCAACCAACAGTGTATAGGATCCCAGCTTCTCTGCATCTTTGCACATATTTGTTATTTTATTTCAGTCCTTTTTGATAGTAGCCATCTAAATGGATGTGAAGTGGTATATCATTATAGTTTTGATTTGCATTTCTCTAGTTGTTAATGATGTCAAGTGTCTTTTCATGTGTTTATTGTGGATTTGAATACTTTACTTAGATAATGGTTTATTTTAAGCCCATTTTTAAAATTGCTTTGTTTTTTTAATTGTTGAATATTAAGAATTATCAGACATGCAATTTGAAAATAATTTCTGCCATATTGTGAGTTGCTTTTTTTTACTCTGTTGGTATGGTTTTTTGATTGCACAAGTTTTAAATTTTTATGAAGTTTAATTTATCTTTTTAATTTACTTTTTGGTTACCAGTGTTTTAGTGTCATATCCAAGATATCATTGCCGAATTCAATGTCATGAAGATTTTGATCTACATTTTCTTCTAAGAGTCTTATGGTTTTATTTCTTATATTTTGGTCTGCAAATTCATTTTGTTTTAATTTTTCTGTGTGGATCTGGCCTCATTTGTTTGGATATGAACATCCACTTTTCCTACAACAACACAACAATTTATTAAAGAGATTGACTTGTCCCTATTGAGTACTCCTAGCAAACTTTTCCAAAGAAACTACAAGGAGTTATTTCTGGGCATCTATTCAAGTCCATTGGTCAGTAATTCTGTCTATCTGCCAGTAGCACACTGTTAGGATTATCGTAACTTTGTAATAAATTTTCAAATTGGCAAGTGTGAGTACTCTAGCTTTGTTTTCCTTTTCTAACATTGTTTTAGTGATTTGGGATCCCTTGAGATCCATATGTTTTTTAGGATGGGCTTTCTTATTTCTGCCAAGAAACAAAATGATTGGGACTTTGATAGGAGTTGCATTAAATCTATGGGTTGTTTTTGCATTGTATTGACATGTTAACAACATTGAGTGTTCCAAATCATAACAGTAGAATGTATTTGTATTTATGTCTTTTAAAACGACTTTCAGTCATATTTTGTAGTTTTCATTTTATAAGTTTTCCATCTCCTTGGTTAATTCCCAAGTATTTTATTTTTGTTAATGGTATTGTTAATAGAATTGCTTTCATAATTTCCTTTTCAGATAGCTCATTATCAGTTTGGAGAGACACAAATGATTTTTATATGTTAGTTTTGTATCGTGCCACTTTGCTGAATTTGTTTCTTAATTCTAACATTTTTTTCTGTGGATGCAAGCTTTAAGAATTTGTACATATAAAATCATGTCATCTGCAAACAAAATTTTAATTCTTTTCCAACATGGATATCATTCATTTGTTTTTCTTGGATAATTGCTCTGACTAGAGCTTCCAGTATTACACTGAATGTTGTTGTTGTTGTTATTAGGTGCCATTGAGTCGGTATCCAACTCATAGCGACCCTACGTACAACAGGTAGAACACTATTGTCAGTGCTTCTCTGCTGTTCATAGGGTTTTCAATGGCGGATTGATTTTTGGGAGTGGTTTGCTGGGTCCTTCTCCCAAGCCTACAGCACCTGGTGTTCCCAGGTGGTCTTCCATCCAAGTACTAACCAGACCCAACCCTGCTTAGGTTCCGAGATCTGATAGGATCGGATGCCACAGGGCTATGTCTGCAGGCATTACATTGAATAGAAGGGGCAAAAGTGGTCATCTTTATCTCATCCTTGATCTTAGAGGAAAAGATTTCAGTTTTTTACCATTGAGTATGATGTTCACTGTGGGTTTTCATATATGGCTATTATTATATTGAGGTATTTTTCTTCTATTTGTAGTTTTGTTGAGCGTTTTTTTAAACCATAGGAAGTGTTGAATTATGTCAAATGCTTTTTCTGCATCAAGTGAGATGATCATGTGAATTTTTTCTTCATTCCGTTAGGTGATGTATTACACTGATCAACGTTTATGTGCTAAACCTCCTTGCATTACAGGAATAAATCTTACTTAGTCATGGTGTTTAATCTTTTAATGTGCTGTTGAATTCAGTTTGCTAGCATTTTATTGAGGATTTTTGCATTAATGTTCATAAGGGATATTGACCTATAGTTTTCTTTTCTTAGTATCTTTATCTGGCTTTGGTTTCAGGGTAATTTTAGCCTCAGAGAATATAATAGGAAGTGTTCTTTTCAATTTTTGAGGAAAAGTTTGAGTACAACTGGTGTTAGTTCTTGAAATATTTGGTAGAACTCACCTGTGAGGTCATTAGGTCCATGGCTTTTCTTTGTCAAGAGATTTTTGATCACTGATTCAACCTCACTACTTATGTCTATTTAGGTTTTCTATTTCTTTGTGATTTAGTCTTGGTAGGCTTTCTAGAATTTGTCCATTTCATCTAGGCTATCCAATCTGTGCCTGTAGCCATAGCACTGTGACATCTGATCCCATCAGATCTCGGAAGCTAAGCAGGGTCGAGCATGGTTAATACTTGGATAGGAGACCACCTGGAAATACCAGATGCTGCAGGCTTGGGAGAAGAACCCTGCAACCCATTTCCAAAAATCAATTCACCATTGAAAACCCTATGAATACCAGAGAAGCACTGATAATAGCGTTTCGCCTGTTGTATGTAGGGTTGCTATAACTTGGATACCGACTCAATGGCACCTAATAACAACAAATCCAATTGTTGGTATAAAATTGTTTATAGTGGTTTCTTTTTCTTTCTTCTTTTTAGTTTTTTCTGTTCTGGGGTATTGAACCCAGGGCGTTGTGTATATGTTGCTAGCTCTCTACCACTGAGCTGCACTTTCAGCTCATGTTTTACTTTTTTATCTTGAGAAAGGGTCACACTAAGTTATGCAGGTTGCCACTGCCCTCGACCTCAAGATCTTCCTGCCTCCACCTCCCAGGTTGCTGGGATTACAGATGTGTACCAGGGAGCCCAGCTTATAGTACTTTCTTATAATTGTTTTTATTTGTGTGGAATCAGTGGTAATTTCCCTACTTCATTCTTGATTTTAATGATTTGAGTCTTCTTTTTCTCTTAGTCCATCTACATAGACTGCCAAAAGAACCAACAAATCCATACTAGAAGACGTGCAACCAGAATGCTCCTTGAAAACAAGGATGGCTAGACTGTGTCTTCTGTATTTTGGACATGTTGTCAGAGGAACCAATCCCTGGAATAGGACATCATGTTTGAGACAGTGATGGGTCAATAAAAAAAAGGAAGATCCTCAACTAGATGGGTTGACACAGTGACTGCAACAATGGGCTTAAATATAAAAAAGATTATGTGCACTGTACAGTGTTTGGGAATGTTTTGTTCTGTTCTACATAGGGTCACTATGAGTTGGACCTGACTCGACATCATCTAACAACAACCATCTACATAAAGGTCTGCCAATTTTCTTCACCTTTTCAAAGAACTAACTTTTGGTTTTATTGATATTCTTCATTGTTTTTTTATACTCTATTTCATTTATCCATGCTCTAATCTTTAATATTCCCTTCCTTTTGCTAACTTTGGGCATTGTCTGTTTTTTTGCAGTTCTTTAAGTTGTGAAGTTAGGTGTTAGCTTGTGACCTTTCTTGTTTCTTTTTTATTTAAAGTATTATTTTAATTGGCAAATAATAATTGTATATATTTACATGATAAGATGTGATGTTTTGATAGATGTATATATTGTGGAATGATTATATCAAGCTAGTTTAAAAAATAGAATGTTTTATGAATTTGGGTGTCATCTGTGTGCAAGAGTGGTGATAATCTTCTCTGTATTGTTAGTTTTAGAATATAGGCTGCTGAAATGAATGCATCAATTGAGATGATCTTGTGAGTTTTTTATTTTCAATGTACACATTTATAACTATAAATTTTCCCTTTAGCAATGTTTCCACTGGGTAGTATAAATTTTAGTATGTTGTGTTTGTATTTTTACTAACCTCTAAGTATTTTCCCTCTACATGTCTGTCAGCTTATCATGCTATGGGGACTTATGGGTTGCTGATTCTGAAAGTTATGCCACCAGTATCTCAGATACTAGAACGGCCACGCATGGTGGACAGGTTTCAGCTGAGCTTCCAGTCTAAGACAGACAAAGGAGAAGGACCCAGCAACACACTTCTGAAAAAATTAGCCATTGAAAATCCTATGAATAGCAGAGAAACACTACCAAATATGGTGTCATAACATGAGCCCCCCAGCCTGGAAGGCATCCAAGAAATGACTGCAGAAGAAATGCTTCCTCAGAGTAGAATGGACCTTAATGGCTAGAATGGAATAGAGCCTCTTGCACCTCTTTTTGCTGATGTGGTGCTACTCAAAATGAGAAGAAATATAGTGTCTGCAACTCTGGGCTTAAACCCAGAGATAGTGCACATGGCACAGTATTTGTTAGTATTTTGTTCTGTTGTACATATGATTGCTATGAGTCAGATCTAACTCAACTGCACCCAACAACAAATTATTAGATGTGCATTTCTGATTTTTATATCTTTTTGCTGTATTGACATTTTATTAACATATAATACCTTTAGTCTGTTACAATCTTTTTTGATTTCAAGTATATTTTATATGATATTGATATAGTCACTCCTGCTCTCTTGGCTTGGGATGTCTTTTTCTATCCTTTACTTTTAATCAATTTATATCTTTGACTCTAATATATCTTATAGACAGCATATTGTTGGATCATATATTTTTGTCCATTCTGCCAATCTCTGTCTTTTATTTTTGCTTAATTAGAGAGTTTAATCTACCTATATTTGAAGTAATTACCAAGAAGGAGAGAATTACTTCTGCCATTTTTCTATTTGTTTTCTATGTGCTTTGTAATTTTTATTCATCAGTTTCTATATTACTATCTTCTTTTGTGTTTAGTAGATTTTTCTAAGTGAAGCATTTAAACTCTTTTCTTATTTCTATTTGAATATGTACTATAGCTATTTTCTTTGTGGCTCGTATAGAGATTACATTTTATATCTTATAGTCATAATACTTTAACTCAACAGCACCTAACAACAACAACACAATTTGGACTTATGCCTGCTTAAATAACATTCAAAACCTCTTCTTTTTTTATTGGAAAATTTTAATATACACCTTAATATGATTCATTCTGACATGCTTTTCATTGTGATATTTCCATATATGCATTTTGTTGTACTTTTTTTGTGTGTGTGTGGTACTGGGGGTTGATCCCGAGGCCTCACGCCTGCATGCTTTGCAAGTGCTGGACCACTGAGCTGCACCCCCAGCCCTTTTATTTTTTTTCTTACTTCCTGAGACAGGGTCTCACTAAGTTACATAGACTTCCTCTAGTCTCGAACTTTCAATCCTCCTGGCTCCGCCTCCCAAGCCGCTGGGATTACAGACGTGCGCCACCACGCCCAGCTTGTTGTACATTATTCATGTAGGTTCCCTCTTACCCTCTTGTACGCTTTCTCCCCCCGTCCCACCCCCCATCAAAGACTTTTCTACCATTTACTTGTCTTTTTATGGTAATATTTTTCTATATATCCTTGGGTTCCAGTTCTGTTTAAGATAGAAACTTTTTCTGTAGTGAACTTTCTTTTTACCTTGTCAGAACTATTACATGAATTTTCTACAGCATGTATAATAATACCATTCTTAGCTTTTTTTTTCTTTTATTATGATCCAACCTTTGTATAGGATTTTTTCCTTCTTATAATTTTGATTCAGCTCCCACATATGCATGAGAACATGTGGTGTTTCTCTTTCTGAACTTGTGTTTGTTCACTTAAAATAATTTTCTCCAATTCCATTCATTTTGCTGCGAATGGCCTTATTTCATTGCTTTGATGGTTGAGTAGTATTCCATTGTGTATATGGAACATAGGTTTTTTAATCCATTTTTATCCATATTCTCTTGAAGGGCTTGATTCCATATCCTTGCTATTGTGAAAAGTGCTGCATTAAACATGGAGATGCAGGTGTCTCTGTAGTATGATGACACATCTCCCTTTGGGTAAATTTGCAATAGTGTTATAGCTAGGTCAAACAGTAGATCTATTTTCAGTTTTTTAAGTACCTCCATATTGATTTCCACAATGGTTGGGCCAATTTACAGCGCCACCAACAATGTAAGAGTGTTCCCTTTTCCCTGCAACCTCACCAGCATTTGTTGTTATTGGTTTTATTGATATTGGCCATTCTTACTGGGGTAAGGTGAAATCTCAGTGTTGTTTTGATTTGCATTTCCCTAATGGCTAGGGATATTGAGCATTTTTTTCATGTGTTTCGTGGCTTTACAGACCTCTTCATTTGAGAACTGTCTACTCAGTTCCTTTGCCCATTTGTGTACTGAGTTATTTGTTTTCTTGGGAGTTTTTTTCTTGAGTTCTTTATAAATTCTAGTAATTAGACCTTTATCTGATGTATAGGATGTGAAGATTTTTTCCCATTGAGTGGGGGTTTCCTTGATTCTGTTCATTGTTTCTTTTGCTGTACAGAAGTTTTCAATTTCATGTAATCCCATTTATCTATTCTTGTTGCAATTTCTTGAGCAATTGGAGTCCTATTAAGGAAATACTTTCCTATGCCTATATAATGAAGTGTATTTCCTATCTTGTCTTCTATAAGTTTTAAATTTTCTGGTTTTATGTTGAGATCTTTTATCCATTTTGAGTTAACTCTCATGCATATTGAAAGATGTGGGTCAGTTTTCATTTTTCTGTGTGCAGATGACCATGTTTCCTAGCACCATTTATTGAAAAGGCTATCCTTTTTCCAGTCTACTTGCTTTGCTCCTTTGTTGAAAATAAGGTGGCTATAGGTGTGTTGAGGTATTTCTGGGTCTTCTATTCTGTTCCAGATGTCTTCAGGCCTATTTTTGTGCCAGTACCAAGCTGTTTTTGCAACCACTGCCCTGTAGTATAGCTTGAAGTAAGAGACTGTGATTCCACCTGCATTAGTTTTGCAGCTTAAGAGTGTTTTGGCTATACATGGTCTTTTGTGGTTCCACATAAATTTTTGGATCATTTTTTTCATTTCTTTAAAGTCAGTCAGTGGAATTTGAATGGGTATTGCATTAAATCTATAGATTGCTTTTGGTAGGACAGCCATTTTTACTATATTAATTCTCCCTATACAGGAGCAGGGAAGGTCTTTCCATTTTCCAGTGTCCTCTGCTATTTCTTTCTTTAATGTTATGAATTTTTCCTTGTAGAGATCTGAAGGGTCTTTGGTCAGATTGATTCCAAGGTATTTAATTTTCTGGTGGGCTATCGTGAAAGGTATTTTTTCTGAAATTTCTTTCTCTTCCTGTTTGCAGTCAGTGTAAAGAAAAGCTATTGATTTTTGTGTGTTGATTTTATAACCTGCCACTTTGCTTAAAGAGTTGATTAATTCTAGAAGTTTTCTGATTGAAGTTTTGGGGTCTTTCAGGTATAGAATCATATCATCTGCAAATAAGGATAATTTGACCTCTTCATTGCCAATCTGTGTCCCTTTGATTTCTTTCTCTTGTCTGATTGCCCTGGTGAGGACTTCAATTACTAAGTTAAAAAGAATAGGAGAGAGAGGACATCCTTGCCTTGTTCTGGATCTAAGAGGAAATGGTTTCAGTTTTTCTCCATTTAATATAGTGTTGGCTGTAGGTTTGTCATAAATGGCTTTTATGATATTAAGGTATTTGCCTGTTATACCTATTCTCCAGCGTTTTAATCATGAAAAGGTGTCGCACTTTGTCAAAGGCCATTTCAGCATCAATTGAGATTATCATGTGGTTTTTGTTTGCCAGTTCCTTGATGTGTTGCATTACATGAGTTGATTTCCATATGTTGAACCAGCCTTGCATCTGTGGTATAAATCCCACTTGGTCATGATGAATAATCATTTTCATATGCTGGTGGATTCTGTTTGCCAGAATTTTACTAAATATTTTTGCATCTAGATTCATAAGGGAGATGGGTCTATAATTCTCTATCTTAGATGAATCTTTTCCTGGTTTTGGTATCAGGGTGATGGTAGCTTCATAGAATGAATTTGAGAGTGTTCCCTCTTTTCTATTTTTTTGGAATAATTTGAGGAAGACAGTTATTATATCTTCTTGAAAAGTTTGGTAAAATTTTGCTGTGAATCCATCAGGACCTGGGATCTTCTTTGTTGGGAGACTTTTTATTACCTTTTCTATTTGCGTATATGTAATGGGCTTGTTTAGGTCAATTATGTCTTCTGGGGTTAGCTTTGGTAGGTCATACATGTTAATAAATTTGTCCATTTCTTCTGCATTTTCATATTTTTGGGAATATAGTCTCTCATAGTAATCCCTGATGGTTTTCTGTATTTTGTTGAAGTCAGTGGTTATGGACCTGTTTTCTTTCATAATCTGTACTATGTTCATTTTTTCCTTTTTCTTATTGATGAGGTTGGCCAGAGGAGTGTCTATTTCATTAATATTTTCAAAGAACCAGCTCTTAGTCTTATTAATTTTTTGAATTATCTCTTTGGATTCTAATTGAGACATTTCTCCCTTTATTTTTGTAATTTATTTTTGGAATTTTGGAATCCTTTTAGGATTGATTTGTTGTTGGATTTCTAGTGTCTTAATATGTGTCATTAGGTCATTTGTTTGGCTCTTCTTTACTTTATTGAGGAAGGCACTTAATGCTATAAACTTCCCTCTTAAAACTGCCTTTGCTATATCCCATATGTTTTGGTAGGATATGTTTTCATTATCATTTGACTGCAGGAATTTTTTAAATTCCATTTTGATTTCATCAACAACCTATTGGTCATTCAGCAGTGTATTATTCAGTCTCCATGAGTTTGTAAAGTTTCTGGAATTATTCTTGCTCTTGAGCTCCAATTTTACCCCATTATGATCTGATAAGGAACAGGGGATAATTTCTACTTTTTTGTATTTGTTGAGGGAGTTCTTATGGACTAGCATATGATCTACCTTAGAAAATGTTTCATGTTGATCTGAGAAGAATGTGTATTCCTCATCGTGTGGATGAAATATTCTGTATATATTTGTGAGATCCAACTGGTTTAGGGTGGAGATTAGATTTGATGCTTCTTTGTTGATTTTTTGTTTTGATGAGCTGTCTCTTGACAAAAGTGGGGTATTGAAGTCTCCTATTATTATTGATTTTGGTCCAATAAAGTTCTTTATATTCCATAAAGTTTGTCTTATAAAGCTAGGTGCCCCAGTGTTTGGGGCATAAATATTTAGGAGTGTTATTGGTTCCTGATCAATTGTTCCTTTTATTAAAATGTAGTGTCCTTTTTTGTCTCTTCTAATTAGTTTTGGAATGAAATTTAATCTATCTGAAACTAGAATTGCAATACTTGCTTTTTTTGTCCACCCCCCCCCCGCTTGGTATACAGTTTTTCAGCTCTTAACTCTCAGTTGATTACAGTCTTTGTGAGTTAGATAAGTTTCTTGAATACTACATATTGATGGTTTTTGTTTTTTCATCCAACTCGCCTGTCTCTGTCTCTTAATTGGCGAGTTAAGACCATTTATGTTAATAGTGATTATTGAGTAGTATTTATTGCTATATATCCAATCATTACCTGTTACTGGTTTATGAATCATGTTTGCTTTGCTCCTTTTCTTGGGTTGCACTCATTTCAGCTAACCAGTTGTTTGATTTCCTATATAGGGTTGTCTTATCTCTCCTGGAGGGCTGGGATTTAGCTCAGTTGGTAGAGCGCTGCGCTGTAGTCTCTGAGGTCCAGAGTTCAATTCCCAGCACCACAAAAATAGGAGAAGGACCTGGCAATCCACTCCCAAGGCAATCCCGAAACAGTCAGCCATTGAAAACCCTATGAGGGTCACTATGAGTTGGATACTGACTCAAGGGCACCTAACAAGAACAACAACAATCTCTCCTGGATATGGTAATTGATTTACAATCCTCTGCAGGGCTGGTTTGGTGGTTGCATATTGTTTAAATGCATCAATATCATTAACTGTCTTATACTCCTCTTCTATTTTCAAAGGTAATTTTGCTGGTTATGTTAATCTTGGTTGGAGGTTGTTTTTTTTTCAGGATGTGAATCACCTGTGACCATTCCTTTCTAGCTTTCAATGTTGATATGGAGAAGTCTGCAGTAATTTTAATAGGTTTTGCTTTATAAGTGATAAGGGGTTTCTGCCTTGCTGCTTGCAGGATAGCCTCCCTGGTTTCTTTTCTTTCTTTCTTTCTTTTTTTTTTTTTTTTTGTGGTAATGGGGGTTGATCCCAGGGCCTCACGCCTGCATGCTTTGCAAGTGCTGGACCACTGAGCTGCACCCCCAGCCCTTTTATTTTTTTCCTTACTTTCTGAGACAGGGTCTCGCTAAGTTACACAGACTTCCTCTGGTCTCGAACTTGCGATCCTCCTGGCTCCGCTTCCCAAGCTGCTGGGATTACAGGCATGTACCACTACACCCAGCTAGCCTCCCTGGTTTCTAATGAGAGCATTCGAGTGATAATATGTCTCAGGGATGACCTGTTTAGATCAGCTTTTGAGGGAGTCCTGAATGTTTCAGTTGTGTATGTATCTATATCCTATATTATCTTTGGGAAGTTTTCCTTGAGGATATCATATACTAGGTTTTGAAGGCCTCCGGTGGATCTTTCTTCTCCTTCAGGGATGCCCTGAATTCTTAAATTTCATTTTTTCATTCTGTCTGAGTTCTCCTGGATATCTTTTTTTAATACCTTTATCATTGATTCAATTTCTGACTGTTTGTATTTAAGTTCATTTATGGCATCTTCAGAATCACAAATCCTCAGCTCAGATTCATCTAGTCTGGATGAAAAGGATTCTTTAGCAGAATTCAATTCATTTATCTTCATTTGTATTTCAATGATCATTGCTTGGTTTTTCCTTATAATTTCTAGCTGGGAGGATAGAACAGACTCCAGGTGAGATACCTTCTTTTCAAGGATTTCAAGGGTGCTGGTAGTATTCATTTTAATTTCTCTTAGCATGTTTATAACCATAACTCTGAATTCCAATTCAGAGACCTCTAAGAGTTGATATTAATTGGAGGAATTTGTTGGGGGGCTTTGGTCTGTGGGGCCTTCGGATCCATCCTGCCCCTTTGTGTTTCTTGTAGGTTTACTTTGTTTGCCCATAATATGGTCCAGGAAATAGAATTCATCTCTCCTGGGTGTGCAGAACTTCTCCCTCTGTTATTCCTTTGAGATTGTGTGGTGCTGAATCTCTAGTGCTTATTTGAGTTTGTAAGCTGTGTAGTTCCTCAGCTTTTTAGTCTGTGGGGCTCTTACACTAGTTCACCAGCTATACTTCAAAGGGGCTAGGGACTAGGGAGGCGATAGATTCTGTTTCTCTTCTGTGGGGTGAGAAAGGGGAGGATTTGGTGATAGAAGAGGGGGAAAGAGGAGGTAGAGGACAGAGACTAATAGAAATTACTGTCAAAATGAAAATTAAGACTAAAACTTAAGGGTAAAATAATTAACTAAAACAAAAACACATATATAGCATAAGAAAAAGAGAAGGAGAATAGAAAAAGGGAAGAGAATAAAAGAAGAAAGAGCCACTGGGAAAATCTGCTCATTGAGAAATTTTGATTTGCAAGAAAGAAAAACAACACTAGGGTTAAAGTACACTTTTTAATTTGTTAAAATCTTGGCCAGGCTTGGAAAATGTTGATCCTGTGGAACAGTGAATGTGCCCTTTAGGTCGTCAGATTCTGTGAAGGGTTCACTTGTTCAAATGGTAGATACATACTCCTGTTCTGTTTCTGATGTTGCTTTATTTTATATCATGAGTAGTATGACTTCTGGCAGGCTCAAATTTCTGCAGCGGTTAAGAAACCAGCAGACTATGGTGTTGCTAGCATTGGGGAGGCAATGATATGAGTAAATAACAAAATTGCATTAACCCTGTGAAGGGGATGTGTGATTTAAAATACAACATGTGATTCAAAACACATAGAGGTGATTTAAAGACTAATGTACCAGTATATCCATCACTCAAATGAAAAATAAAACATGACTAGGTCCTGGAATGCCCTTGTGTGCCCTTCATCAAACACATTCCACTTCTACCCTTTTGGGTAGTGCTTCCTATCATTATAGCTTTTATAATAAAGTTAATTGTTTCAGAGAGATCATAGACAGGATGAAAGATTCAGGGAGACACAGAGGGTGAGAGAGAGGGAGAAATTATGATGGACCAAGTATATGGAAGACCCATTCCAAGAATTTCAGTGTGGAGGAACTAGAAGTTGCTAATAGAACTTTAGTGAAACATCTTCATAGTTGCACAGATTAATGTTCAAATTAATAGTATGTATTTAAAGTTCTCACTTCAAAATGAGGGTATGTCATTCTCACCAAATCTTTTCATAAGCCTCATTAAGTCTTTGGGAGATGGACCGGCAACCCACTCCCAAAAATCTATCCGCCATTGAAAACCCTATGAACAGCAGAGAAGCACTGACAATAGTGTTTCACCTGTTGTACACAGGGTCGCTATGAGTCGGACACCGGCTCTACGGCACCTAACAACAACAACAACCTTTTTAAGTCACGGAACTACTCTAGTACATTGTAATATAGAGACTCCTGAGCTGAGGGGGTCCTGAATGAGCATTTGATGTTTAGGATGGAAAAACTGGTGAGCAACATTGGTTATAGCCTGCAGCCATATCTGATCCCCTCAGATCTCGGAAACTAAGCAGGGTAGGATCTGGTTGGTACTTAGATGGGAGACTCACTGGGAACACCAGGTGCTGTAGGTTTGAGAGAAGGACCCGGCAATCCATTCCCAAAAAACTTTCAGCCATTGAAAACCCTATGAATAGCAGAGAAGCACTGACAATAGTGTTTCACCTGTTGTATGTAGGTCGCTGTGAGTTAGATACTGACACGACAGCACTTAACAACAACATCCATTATAAAATTATTCAGTCTTAGCCTGTCATATTTTGGTTTTTAAATGCTATATATGTATTATATTTATTTTTAGTTTTCTCTTTTTGGTGTTAATTATTCATTTCATAATGAATTTCTGGTGTGGCTAATTACAAAGGAAAACTTCTTTGTAGCTCATGTATTTTCATGGACTTGCCTTTCAGATATTATAATTCAGACCAGATCCAAGTTTTAAAAGAAAAAATTTTCATGTGGGATAGACCTTGTAAAATTGCCTCTTGTTGGATGTGGTGGCACGTGCTTCTAATCCCAGCACTTTGGGGACCTCGGAAGGAGGATCATGAGCTCAAGGCCAGCCTGGGCTACATAGTGAGAACTTGTCTCAAAAAAAAGAAAAGTCGCATAAAATTTTTCTCTTAGTCTTTGAAATAAAAACCAACACCGCTTTAAAATAAATGACTTTACCAATTATTTTTCACTTATTGTGGAAATTAGATGGTAGTTGGTCTTTAGCTGGAACATATGTGAATTATGTCCAGTAGATACAGTATCATTTACCTTTATTGTACTTATAGATCTTGGTCAGAGAAAAAAATGCTGGATTTATTGAGTGGCTGCACAGAAGAGAGTATTATTAAGTTATTACTTGCCAGGGTTCTTCTTTCATACCTTTGCTGGAGGAAAATTGTCAATTCAGAATTTCTCTTATAGGTCTCAGAGGTTAGTAACTTATTGGATGCAAAAACCATCTTGTTTTAAACTTATATACATGTGAAAATCACATCTTAAAAAGTCTCAAGTGTGATATAATGTACAACTTACACAATAGCTGTAGGTAGATAGAACTATATTTATAGAGATGTACAGATATATATTCTTGGGCTTCTCCACACATCTTCAAGAATTTTTCTTCTGAGGCCCATTCCCAGAGTTTTTGTTTAGACTAAAGGAAAGATAACTATTTGGCCTTCAGTGACACTCCTCATTATTTATGAGTTTCTGTCTAAAATTTAGTCTAAAAAGCAAGATGTGCCTTCTTCTCATCTGAGCCTTAAAAAAGGCTCTAAGGCATTGAATATTTATAAGATTTTGGAGATTGAGAAACTGTATTTGTGGATTATTGCCTGAGATGGGTAAACTAAGAATTTGGTTTTAGGTTTTCCTTCATAACTTTGACAGAGTTGGTGCTATAGATATATTCTGCTGTCTATGATAATGAAATCATGATTCAAGGTTACTGTTTGTTTAGGGCACACAGGAAGAAGAGGCAATATGAATCTATGCTGAGGTTTTGATTTGCAATCACAAAGCTCTGCTGTGAAACTATAGGATCAGACATTCATTTATATAAAAATGTGCATCTAGTAGGAACTAATCCCTCTCTAATGTCACCTAATTTCACAGAATATTAATATTAGGAAATATAGTTGCATGTAGCTTTCTATTGGATTCTGACTAAGCCTTTTTGCCCATAAACAGCAACAACAATATAATTTCAGCCATTGTAGAAACTTTCTAGATATGAGCATAAATATTCAAGAGCACCCATTCTTTTTGTCTGCGCTTAGATATTTTTAAAATTGTCCTCCATGAGGATCCTAAACCACTTCAAAAATGTTTCTGGGTATATGCCAAATGCTAGTGGGGAAAGTGGAGTTTCTTTTACTTTTCTTTATGGCAGAAAAAAGAGCACTAGGATTTGTAGTCAGTGGAAACTTGCCAGGTGTCCTAGAGCCATGGGAATTACCTCAGTCAGCCTTGTGCACATAGACTACATCTGCTCATAGACACAGAGGATTAAATAAAACAGTAAAAGAAGAAATGCTAAGACTAGGCTCCTTACAGTATCAGTATCTCTTATCCAAAGAGCTTGGGAGAAGATGTGTTTTGGATTTCAGATGGTTTCGGATTTGGGAATGTTCATGTAAACATAATGAGAATTAGAGATGGAAACTAAATCAAAACATAATATTCATTGATTTAGCTCAGTTGGTAGAGCACTGCACTGCAGTCTCTGAGGTCCCGAGTTCAATTCCCAGCACCCCAAAAATGGGAGAAAGGCCTGGCAATCCACTCCCAAGACAATCCTGAAACAGTCAGCCATTGAAAACCCGATGAGGGTCGCTATGAGTTGGATACCGACTGGGCAGCACCTAACAACAACAACAACATATACCTTATACACATGGCCCAAAGGTAATTTCGTGTAGCATTAACAATTTGTGCTTGAAACAGTTTATGTACATTGAACCATCAGAAAGCAAAGGTGTCACTATCTCAGCACCCATGGAGACAGTCTGTGGTTGTTTGCCATCATCGTCCTATTTTTAACATCGTAAGGCCACAGAGCAGAAAATAAGCAAAAACCACAGTGAATAAGGCACATGTGGTTTAGTCCCAAGGGCGACATCTCCCTGTCACACACATGCCATTTTATTACCCTTAGAAAGAATGGTCACATGGGCGAACCTGGGCATGTATGGAAAAGGCATATCACAGACAAAGGGAGCTGTTGGGTCTTTTTCTTCTTAGGGATGCTGAATAAACTGTGTATTGAGTACCTGAATTTTGACTGGGATTTGTCCCTTCCAGTCAGGGGTAGAATTTTCTACTGGTGGCATCATGTTGGCCCTCAAAAATTTTCCAATTTTAGAATAATTTAGATTTTGGACTTTCAGATTAGGGAGATCTATACTTGTAGATTTACTTGGAAAAATTAACTTCAGCTTTGTTGTCTCAGTAAGAAGATAGTTGCTAGCTGTTGGTTTTGTGGGAGTACAGCCAGTAGGGACTCTAAGGAAAGAATTGTTCCCTGGTAGGTGTATGTGATGCTGGAGAGGAGGTATATGTGGAATATGGCTGGGTGCCAGCCAGATAGATCATTTTCTTTGTCAAATAATTGCTTGTATCTTCCTGGCTCCAGAGGTGAATTTTTGTGCTAAACTGTTAAACTGATGATTATTGGAAGTGATAGCTTCAAAAGGGGATTTATCAGTTTGAGCTATACTTTGGAAGACAGAATATAAGAATATAGAAAAGCAGGTTTCTTTTCTTTGCAATTTTAGAGACTACTATATGAGAGTGCCTGCAGCTGTAGCCCTGTGGCATCCGATCCCGTCAGATCTCGGAAGCTAAGCAGGGTCGGGCCTGGTTGGTACCTAGATGGGAGACCACCTGGGAACACCAGAAGCTGTAGGCTTGGGAGAAGGACCTGGCAACCCCCTCCCAAAAACCAATCTGCCATTGAAAACCCTATGAACAGCAGAGAAGCACTGACAATATTGTTTCCCCTGTTGTACAGAGGGTCGCTATGAGTCGGATACCGACTCGACGGCACCTAACAACAAACAACAATATGAGAGTAGTATTACCTGATATAGCAAAGGACACAAAGATGCAGTGAGTCAAACAAGATAGGAGTTTATTTTTCATTCAAATCTCAGTTCAGGGGATGTGTTCTCACTTGGGAGCTCTCCGTCACATGTCATTCAGGAATTTGGGCTGAGTGGCTCTATTATCTTTGATACCAGTATAGGCTCTGCCATCTTACCTGACAGAAATAGTAGAAAGACAATTCCAAGTGTAGATATTTTGTCACGGACAAGAGAGGAGCCCATTTTACTCATTACTTCTTCCCTCACTTCTTTGGGAAGAACTGAATCATTTGGGAAAATCAAACTGTTAAGGAGAAAATGCTATTCTTAGCACTGACATTCTTTTTTTTTTTTTTTTTTTTTTTTTTTTTTTTTTTTTTTTTTTTTTTTTTAATTTTCTGCATTTACTGGAAAGTTGAACCCAGGGCCTCAAACATGTTAGGCATATGCTCTACCACTGAGCTGCAACCCCAGCCTCTTTTTAAATTTTTGTTTTGAGACAGAGTCTTGCTAAGTTGCACAGGTTGCCTCTGGCCTCAGTTTCAAGATCTTCCTGCCTCCGTTCCCCAAGTCTCTGGGATTACAGATGTGGCTTGTTTCTACTTTTGCTCTAGTTTACAAATGGATCTATTTGGTTTTGCTAGCAGTAGAGTTGCAGTTGAATGCTTTTATTATGAAATAATGCTGGATTTTTTCAAATGTTCTTCCTGAATATATTGAGATTATCAGGCATTTGTCTTATTCTATTGATAAAATATATTGCATCAATTGATATCCAAACATTAAACTAACCTTGCATTCTTGGGGGAAAAATCACTTGGTCATGGTGTATAATTGTTCTTTTATATGTTGCTGAATTCAGTTTGTTCATATGTTGTTGAGCATTTTTGTGTTTATATTCACAAAGGATATTGTTCTGTAGTTTTCTTTCCTTGTACATTTTGTCTGATTTTGGCATCAGGGTATTTCTGACTTTACAGAGCTGCAAAGTGTTCCTTTTTCTTCTGTTTCTTGAAAAAACTGTATATGGAGTATTACTCAGCAATTAAAAAATGAAATAATGTCATTTGCAGCAAAATGAATGGAATTGGAGAATATCACCCTAAGTGAAAAAACACAAGCCCAAAAAGAGAAATATCATATGTTCTCACTCATACATGGGTGCTAATCAAACTTAAAGGGAGGAAAAAATCCTATATATAAATTGAAACATAAAAAATGCACAATTAAACTTAGCATAGAAGGGACAATTTAAGGAGTGGAAAGAAGGAGGGAGGGATCTAGCAGAGGGAAGCAAAGATTGGAGAAGATGGGAGGGGGAGGAGGGTAAATGAGGAGGGATGAAGGGGGCGAGGCCAATCTCAATGTAAGCAGCACAGCTTTATGAGTATGATGAAAAATAGGGGAAGATAGAAAAAAAAACCTACTAGAATAGCTAAAATAAAAAATAGTAATAATACCAAATGCTGGCACTAATGCAAACAGACTAAATCATTCATGTAATACTGCTGAGAATGTAAAAAGGTAGATAACTATAGAAAAAAGTTTGGACTTATATCAAGATTGGGATGCACATATATAGATAAATATTCTCACAAAAAGACATGCAAGGAGCAAGGAGACCACTGGTGGGGGTGGGTGGGGATAGGGGAGGTAGCATCATGAGAGGATAAGAGGGAAGTTACATAAACAATGTACAATGAAATGCATATATGTTAACTGTCATAAAGACTCATTAAGTTGTACATTAAAAATTACTAATAAAAAAGTTTAAAAAAGAAAAAATAGTATAGAATTGCTATTAATTCTTTAAAACTTTTAGTAGAATTCAACAGTGAAGCATCTGCATCTGAGCTTTTATTTGTGGAATTAAAAAATTATTAACAATTCAATCTTTATATCTATAATAGATGTATTTATATTATTTATACTATCTATCTATCTATATCTATCTACCTATCTATCTGTTTACTTATTTAATTTTGTGACAGAGTCTCACTATATAGCCATGCTGGCCTCAAACTCATAATCTTCCTGCCTCAGCTAACCAAGTTCTAAGATTATAGGCCTGCACCATCATCCCTGCCTCAAATTCATCTTGATTCAATCTTGGTAGTTCACGTCCTACTGGAAATTTGTCTGTTTCATCTAAATTATCTAATTTATTGATATACAGATGTTCATTGCATTCCCTTATAGTCCATTTTATTTTTTTAAGATTGGCAATAATGTCCTCTTTTTCATTTCTGATTTTAGCAATTTGAGTGTTGTCTCTGTTTCAGTCTAGCTAAAACATTGTTAATTTTGTCTCTTTTTCAAAGAGCCAGCATTTGATTCCATTGAATTTCTCTGTTTTTTTTAATATTTTCTATTTCCTTAATTTCCATTTGAATCTTCATTATTCCCTTCTCTCTGTTTTATGTTTAGACTGCTCTTCTTTTTCCAATATCTTAAGGTGGAAGATCAGGCTATTGATTTGAGCTCTTTCTTTTTATAAAGGCATTTACAACCACATAGATCTATTCTTATTGCACATATCTGTAAATGTAATAAACCCAGTGATATAGCTTTACAATTATAAAATATCATTCATTGTATTTAAGGGAAGCTGAGAAAAGAAAGGAGAACACGCATATATTTAAGTATTTGTTATTTTACTCTTCCAATTTACTATTTCTTCTTCTCTTTGTTCTTATGGATTTGAATTAATCATCTGGTGACATTTCATTATTCTGATACTCTCTTCTACCTCCTTTGTGCTATTGTGAGTGAACATATTACATTTCTATATGTTTGGGTCCCAATAATTTAATTATACAAACATTATTTTATACAATTGTTTTGTAAATAAGGGAAAAAAGAGCAAAAATGGTTTCACAGTCTGTTTCATAATTACATAATTAACTTTACTGATGCTCTTTGTTTTTCATGTGAATTAGAATTATTACCCTCTGGAATCACTTGCTTTCAGCCTAAAGAATTTACTTCAGTATTTTTGTTAGGTGAGGCTAAATAGCAACAAATTCTAACTTTACTTCACTTTCAATTTTGAACAGTACTTTTGCTGGATATAGGATTATCGGTTGACAGTTTTTTTCTTTGAATATTTCAAATATGTCATTCTATTGCCTTATGGCTTCCATTGTTTCTTATAAAAAGTACTTGTTAATTTTATTGGGATATCCTTGTAAGGGATGAATTGTTTTTCAATTGCTGCTTTTAAGGTTGCCTCTTTGTCTCTTTGTCTTTCATTGTTTTCATTACCATTTGTCTGCATGTGGATCTCTCTGCATTCATTCTTAGAATTTGTCAAGCTTCCTGAATGTCTAGATTAATGTTTATTTTTCATCAACTTTGGAAATTTTTTAGTCATTATTTGTTTGAACGCTTTTCTGCTCCTTTTTGTCCTTCTTCACTTCTGGAATTCTTGTTGGCGTTTATTGGAGCAATGAAGGGTGTTGTACATTTCTCTTTGTGTTCTTAGCTGGACCCACCTCGAGTTGAGTTTTCCTCATGCCAAGCTGGAATTAGGGAGGTAGGGAGAGAATTGTGTTTCAAATGTCATGAACTGTTGTTATTCTTACTAAGTTTGTGGGGATTTTCTTGAGTAAATGTTTCTTCATTGGCCACACACCTTTAGGATAACTTTTAGAGACTTTGTATATACTTTACATATAATTTTCATGAGTTATGCTCATTTCACATGGAAGTGGGTTTGCAGAGCTTCTCATACTGCCATTCTGAAGGGAGAACTCCTGCAATATACTTTGTTTACCATTTTTACCATTTTAACCATTTACCATTTTAACCATTGTAATTATACAGTTTAGTGTCATTAAGTATACTCATGTTCTTGTGCAACCATCATCTCCATATATCTCCAGAAGTTTTTTCATCTTGGAAAGCTGAAAATCTATACCCATTAAACAATAATCCCTCCCAATCCTTCTTCCCCTCCAGGCCATGGACCATTCTACATTGTTTCTCTATGTATTTGATATTCTACTCATGAGTGGAATCATACACTATATATCCTTTTGTCACTGGCTTATTTTGCTTAGCATAATGTCACCACGGTTTACCCATGTTGAAGAATTTGTTTCCTTTTTAAGATTGAATAATATGTCATTGTATTTATATTCCATAATTTGATTACTCATATATGTGTCAATAGATTCTTAGATTGCTTATACTTTTTTGGCTATTGTGAATAATGTTGCTATGAAAATGGGTGTACAAATGTCTGTTTGAGTCCATGCTTTCAGCTATTTTGAGTATATATCAAGAAGTGCAATTGTTTGATAATATGGTAATTTTATTTTTAATTTGTTGAGGAGCAGCTATATTATATTCTAGAGAGGCTGCACCGTTTTCATTTGAATCAACAGTACTCATGGGTTCCAATTTCTCCATATTCTTACTAGTGACTGCTATTTTCTGTTTTATTTTATTTTTTTGATAGGAACCATCGTAATAGGTGTGAGGTGGTACCTCACTGTGGCTTTGATTTACATTTCCTTAGTGATTAATGATGTTGAACATCTTTTCATGTGCTGACTGGACATTTGTATATCATTGGAGAAATGTCCACTTAAATATTTTGCCCATTTTTAATTAATTTTTTTTTCTTTGTGCAATGTTGAGGATTGAACTCAGGCCTTATACATACTAGGCAAGTGCTCTACCACTGAGCTATACCTCCAGTCCAAATTAGTTTTAACTGTTGTTTTTGAGTCATTTATGTAGTCTTGATGTCAACCTCTTATTGGACATATGATATTTAAATATTTTCTCTCATTTCATGGGTTGCCTTTTCACTGTATTCATAGTATCTCTGATGTACAAATCTTTGACCTTGTACAATTAATGTACTCATGTTGTTTTTTGTACTTTTGGTGTCATACCCCAAAAAATCATTGCCTGAAATATACTTTTAAATATAAATATAGAATGTGAGACACCCGCTGAGGGAAGTGAGAGAGATGCCATATGGGCTGCAACCAACAAGGGTGTAGGTTCAGTGCTGCCCAGGTCCTTTGGAACTCATGTCACATTACCAGGTGTCTCAGATGCTGGACATGGAACTGCAGGACTTAACTTTTGTCCTGTTAGATTTCAGTATTGCTTTGGTGCAATCTTGCATTTCTATCTACCATTCCTCCCTTTTGGATAGGGAATGTTTACTCTGTGCCATTGGAAGTTTTTACAGGGGATCACAGCTAATATTTTGCCTTGTGTTTCAGAGAAGACTTTGGACTTGGACTTTGAGCAATGCTCAAACTAGTAAGACTTTGGTAACTCTTAGAGGTGGACTGAATTCATTTTGCCCCATGAGATCAACATGGGCCTTTGCAGGCCAGGGTGGAATGTTATAGTTTGGATTGTGAATGTTCCCCAAAGGCTCATATGTTGAAGGCTTGGTTCATAGATGGTAGCACTACTGGAAGGTGGTGAAAACTTTAGGAGGTGGGGCCTACCTGGAGGAAGTAGGTCATTGGGGTTGTGCCCTTGAAGGGTATATTGGGATCCCAGCTTCTCCTCACTCTCTCTGCTTCCCAGGTGCCATGAGGTGCTCCACAATGTGCTTCCTGTCATGATATTCTGCCTCACCATAGGCCAAAACCAATGGAGCCAGCCAAACATGGACTGAAGCCTCCTAAACTGTTAGCCAAGATAAACCCTTTCTCCTTTTAAGTTATTTATCTCAAGTATTTTGTCACAGCAAATCTAACACACTGTTCAACAATTTAATGCAAGTCCTAGCCAATGTAATGAGGAAAGATGAGAAAAATAGAGATATAAAACTGAGGAATGAAGAAACAAAGCTAATACAATTTGCATTATATGGGATATCTGAAAGGACATGCAGATATACCGTTAGAATTAGTAAGTATACTTATTAATATTAGGTCAAGATCAGTTTAAAAATCATCTGTATTATATATACCAAAACCCAATGAAGCTAATTTATAAATTACCTTTATAATAGCATCAAAATAGCAGATATTTAGAAATAAATACAAGAGGTTCAAG
>VMDO01019302.1:0-40013 GCA_007922755.1 Pedetes capensis | reverse complement strand
TATGCATGTATATATACATATATATGTATATATACGCGTATATATACATATATATGTATATATATGCGTATATATACATATATATACATATATATATATATCCTTGCTGTGTTTCTTCTGTCTCCCACCAGATTATAAAGCCTTCTGCCTCATATGAAGACAGTATACCTTTTTTTCATATTAACTATGAAGTATTCTTATTTTTATATTTCTTTATTTTCTGAGTCTTGTTTTATTTTTTCCCAGTACTAAGTGGTCACAGGAAGGTCAGACTCAGGGCCTTATGCATGCTTTGTACCCCCAGCCCATTGTTTACTTTTTATTATGAGACAGAGTCTCACTGAGTTACTCAGGCTGTCTCTGGCTTTGAACTTGTGGTCCTCCTGCCTCTGCCGCCCTAGTCACTGGGGTTGCAGGTTTGTGCCACTGTACTTGGCCTATTTATTTGTAAATACCTGTGGTGTTACCTGGTGCATGGGAGAAAAGTGTCAGTCCACCCTTGAGGAGCTCATGCACCTGTCAGGTGTCCAGCAGTCCTCTGTAGGGCCTTTTCATTGAGGCCAAGAATGTGGCAGTGATACTGAAAAACTGGAGAAGCCTTCAAGATCCAAAACGATTGCCATGTGCTTTATGATAATAGGTAAAATGATTGCCATGTGCCTTGTGATGATAGGTAAAAGCTTGACAGAGAGAGCGGCTGGGGATTTCATATTTTTTATTATAGAACCCTGGGGTTGTGGGACATGGTACATAGAAGAAGGGTATCTGACAAATAGTTTTCTGACTTTTTGATTTTGCGTACTGACATTGATCAAAAGGAGAGTTCCAGGATCAGTGGGGGGCAGTGGTGGGCCCCTGCACTCTGGAAGTCAGGCCACTGGAAAGAGATCTATAGCCGGTTGATGGTATAAGGCACAAGCATAGTGGAGTGAGAAGTATTATGCTTTTCAACAAAAAGGTAAACCAGTATAAAGAGATAGTACAATCTAATTTTCTTCTCTGTAATCTCCAATTTGTACATTGCAGAGAATTTCAGACTGAGTATCTTTTGTGTGACTGTAACATACTGTGGATGCATCGCTGGGTAAAGGAGAGGAACATCACTGTACGGGACACCAGGTGTGTTTATCCTAAGTCACTGCAGGCCCAGCCAGTCACAGGTGTGAAGCAGGAGCTGTTGACATGCGGTAAGGGAGAAATCAAAACTGAGAAAGCACGCACCGTATTTTGACTTGCTGCCATGTTTTTCTCAACAAACTATAAATTCTTTTCATAGAACTGAAGCACAAATGCTAATGTTCAAGGATTTGATAACATTTAGCGTATGCCAACAATTAGGCTAGCTGGATTAGAAAGCATTATTATTTTGATTCATCTTTAAGGTCGCTGTTCTTTGATTCCAAACGGCTTTCTTTATTAAAACCAATTGCAAACAATAGTAAAGATACTCAGATTTTTCTATCAGTTGGCTAATCAGGAATTTGTTAATAGAAATAAAATCTTAGGACACTCACATATTATTTGTTGATATGGATGTGAGATGATAGTCTCTTGTTGTTTTTTTAAAATGTGCTTAAATTGTTTTTTCCTTTATTTATTGATTGATTGGCTGATTGATTGATTGCAGCACTGCAGAGCCAACTCAGGGCCTCTGTGTGCTAGGCAAGCACCTTAGCATTAAGCTGTACCTTTAGCCCCATGATACAGTTGCAGCTTTTTAAAAGTATCATTCAACAGTATGTATCAGAGTACTTAAAAGATTGATATAATTAATAATCCAATAATTTTCCATCTTGGAGTTAATTCTTTGTAATGGAACACCTGTGTGTGTAAATCATAAAGGCTTTATGTTTTATAAGCATATTCATAAGTTGTCAAAGTAGAATAGTTTATTTGTGACATGCCCATTCAATGAAGTAATATGCAACCGTTGAAAGTCATGATTTTTAAAGATTTATCTGAAGACAGGAGAGAAATAATACTTTTACCATGTCTTAAATGAAAAATAATATGGGAAATAGCAGAGGGAGATCCCAGTCTAGTTTTTGTGTTCAGAAATAAACAATCTTGCTTTTTTCTCCCTTCTTTTTTTATTATCGTTATTGTTATTTCACAAGGAAAATACGCTGTTTGGATGAAAAATAAGATTTATGAAAAGAAACAAAAGAAGCAAGAAACAAAGCTTGACAAAGCTTGTGTCTATGTCCATATCATTCAAAGATAGCTATTGATAAGCGCTTGGTGTATTACCTTCAGCACCTTTGCCCTATATTATGATAAAAATGTCATCATACTCTTAATGATATTTTGTAACTTTTTAAAAGTTGAAACAATGTAAACTTATTTCCTTATTAGATAAAATGTTGTTAGGTGCCATTGAATTGGGTCCGGCTCATATCAACCCTATGTACAGCAGAACAATACTCCCTAACACAGTGCCATTCCCAGTACTATGTCAATGCTTCTCTGCTATTCATAGGGTCCTTCTCCCAAGCCTATAGCACCTGCTATTCCCAGGCAATCTCCCATCCAAGGACTAATCAGACCCCACCCTGCTTAGGTTCCAAGATCAGACAGGATCAGATGCTATAGTGGCATGGCTGTAGGCATTAGGTGAAATAGGTATGTACTAGTGCATTGTATAGATGTAGCCATAATTTAGTGGCTTTCTTATTACTGCATATTTAGCTTGTTAGTAATTTCCCACTCCATAAATAATGCAGTGAATAATTTCTTTGTATATAGTTTTGCATATTTGCTATTCTTTAAAATATACTACTGCTATAAATAAAATTGTGTTAGATAAATGAACTAAATATTTTAAAGACTTCTAAAGAGCCAGTGATACTTGCTCCATTTTTATGTATGTATTTAAAATTGTTTCCTTTCCTTTTTCTGACTGGAAAGAAATACATCATCTTTTTTTGGCAGGGTTGAACCCAGGGCCTGGTGCATACTTTATAAGCCCTCTACCACTGAGCCACAACCCCATCCCCTTTCTTTTTATTTTGAAACAGGGTCTCATTTAAGTTGTGCAGGCTGCCTCTAGCCTTGAACTTGTGATCTTCCTGTCTTAGCCTCCTGAATTGTTGGGATTACCGGTGTGTGCCACTACGCCCAGCAATATCATCTTTTAAAAAGTGATAATAAAATTTGATATTTTAAAGGGTTTTTAAAAGTTTTTAAATGTTCTAAATTTTCCACAATATTAATGCATACCTTTAGAAGCAGAACACAATATTGTAATCATAGGTAATACAATCTACAAAATGTATTTTAAATTTGTAAATATCAGCATTTATTTATTACCAGTTCCATTCTCTAGACCTAAGTGTTGTTTTACAACTACTTCTTTTAGTTTGCCATTATGATCATCTGATAATCTTATGATTCTACCAAAAGGAACAACTCTAAATATCAGAAATATGTATGAAATGGTTTCATTTTAATTTTACTCAATCTTGTCTTCATCTGTGATCCACTTGTATTACTCTGGTTTTTGTTACTATAACAAAATACCTGATGTTGGGTAATGTTGTCAAGAGAAGAGATTTACTTAGCTCACAGTTTTGGAGGCTAAAAGTTTAAGATTGGGCTGCCCCCTTGGTTTGGCCTGTGGCGAAAACATCGTAGTGATAGCAGTTTGGCAGAAGCATGTGTGGGAACAAAAGATCACATTGCTCGACAGGAAGCAAGGGAGCAGTTCAGAGGTTAGGCTCTGGTTGTTAACAGCAACTCACTGTCATGAGAACTCATTCTAGGAGACTAGCATTGTCTTCTGAGGGCAACTCCCCCAGTGACCTCAGGACCTCCCACTGGGTTCCAGGTTGTAAAGGTTCCATCACCTTCCACATTGCTACACTGGGGACCAAGCTCCCAACACCCGAATGTTTGGGGAGCACACACAAAACATAGCTCCTCTTACCTTTTTGGTATTAGCATTAGAATGGTGGTTACTGAGAAGTATGTGCTGTTCTGTTTTTATAATTTTATGTAGACTTTCTGTTGTTGTTGTTAGGTGCCTTTGAATTGGGTCCAACTCATAGTGATCCTCACAGGGTTTTCAATGGCTGGTTGTTTCGGGATTGCTTCTGGAGTCGATTGCACGTCCTCCTTCTGTTTTTGCAGTGCTGGGGATCAAAGCCAGGGCCTTAGAGACTGCAGAGCAGTACTCTGCCAGCTGAGCTAAATCCCTTTCTGTAACTATTGTCTGAACACTGTGGTGCGCTTGTTTACTAAGTTTTTGTTTTGCTGTCTCTAGATCCTCCCCTTGAATTGCCATCCTTCTACATGACCCCATCTCATCGCCAGGTTGTGTTTGAAGGAGACAGCCTTCCCTTCCAGTGCATGGCTTCGTATATTGACCAGGACATGCAGGTGCTATGGTATCAGGATGGGCGAATAGTTGAAACGGATGAGGCACAAGGTATCTTTGTTGAAAAGAGCATGATTCACAACTGCTCATTGATTGCAAGGTAAATTTTTTTTAATGACCAATTGTCTCCGTGAATTTTATTTATTCTGGTGGAATTGTAATGTTCATTTTGAATTTGGATTAATATTTTATCTTCATTTAAAAATTCATACATCTTGACATTCCTTTTCTTTCCTTTTTTTTTTTTTTTCAGTACATGAGGGTTGAACCTAGGGCCTTGCACATACTTTGCAAGCACTCTAACATTGAGCTGCACCCCAGCCCTCCCCTTATTAAAATAAATCATGTGTTTTTAATCTTGGAAACAGGGTTTGGCTAAATTACACAGGCTGCCTCTGACCTCAAACTTGCCATCTTCCTACCTCTGCCTCCCAAGTCTCTGGGATTACAGGCATGCCTAGCTTAGCCTTTCTTTTTCATGGCTATTATTCATTCATCTTTTACAATAAACAGCTATCTTTCCTTTTTTTTTTTTTTTTTTTGGAAGAAAATGTTTAACATAAAAAGGAAGCACTTAAAACGTTTAAATCTTTTTTGTTTAAAGTTTTAGGAAGAAAAATGCAAATTTTAGTGCCAAAACTAATTTCTAACGGTTTCCCACTGCTAAATTCTTATTTCCATTTTTAAGAATTGTCTCATTTTCACTATTTCGTCTTGTAGCTAATGGTGCATTTTAAGATACTTCCTGTCCCCACCTATAGGTATAAAAGAATATAGCATCTAAATTGGCATTGTCATGATCAGTCTGAACACCAAAATAGTGTTCAATTTGAATGAACTTCATAAAATGCAAAAGACAGACTAGTGTATGTCTTTATATGTTATTATAATTTACCAGATATTTTATTTTGGTTTGTATTTCTTTCCTTTTTATCTCTCCCCCTGTTTTCTGATTGACTTACCTACCTACCTAGAACTTGGCTTAAATTTTTATTATTACAGTGTCCAAACTCTGCCAAGGCAGAGATTCTATGAAAAAATTGCCAAGAAAGTAAAGATTCTCTTGAGTTGAAATTCAGATACGTCTAGGGTTGAATTCTCTATTCTGTAATTTAATGTTTGAGATTTTATATGTTTGATAGGAGTTTATTCTCTCTTATGTTTTCTTATGTTTCGAGTAGATGTTTTTAAGTCTTTACCTTCTAATTGCAACATCTAAAACATCTTGGGTCATCATTAATGAGTACTGTTCTTTTGAATATGGTTTATATTTGCCTATTTTAAAAAAAAATGCTTATTTATTTTTCTAGTCATAATGTTGAGTTATACCTCAGATATTATGAAAGATTTACTGTAGAGAATTTGACAAAGTATACCTTATGTGCTAAATCTGGCCCACTAGGTCTGTAAGCTAAGCAGGGTCAACCTGGTTGGTCCTTAGAAAGGAGACCACCTGGAAATACCAGATGCTACAGGCTAGGGAGAAGGGCCTGGCAATCCACTCCTGAAACAATCCACCATTGAAAACTATGAATAGCAGAGAAACACTGACAATAGTGCCACACATGGCACAGTGTTAGGGAGTGTTTTGTTTTTTTGCACACAGGGTCGCTATGAGTCAGATCCGACTAGATGGCATCTAACAACGTCTGTGAACTAAGAATGTTATTAATATCTATCTATCTATTTATCTATCTATTGCAGTACTTGGGGGTTGAACACAGGGCCTCACACATACTTAGCAAGTGCTTCACCACTGGGCTATTCCCCCAGCCCATATTTTTATATTTTATTTTGAATTAGGGTCTCACTGGGTTATGTTTGCTGCCTCTGGCTTCAAACTCAAGTCTCTGTCTCTGCTTCCTGAGTCCCTAGGATTACACTTCCCAACTTGATTACATTTTTAAATGGTTACTTCAAATGATTATGTAACAATTTATGTAATATCCTTTGTGTTGCTTCCTAACTAGCAAAATCTACAATATTTACTATATGGTCCTTATAAATCAAAAGTTTGCTGCCTTTGATTCCTCTGGCTTCTGTTGTATTCTTCTCAAGAGACCTGAGTTTTGTTTGGCGAGGCAGTTAGCTTGGCCCAAGTCATACTCCTAGCTCTGTTTCTCTGGCAGATGGCAGCTGTAATCTTGGTTTCTACCCTACTTTCGTGTTTAGTGCAGTAGTCGGTAAAAGATCTGAGTGAGTTTTATATGTAAGAAATTTGGGCTTCCGGTCAGGTTCCATGAGTTTGAGTGGAGCCTGCCCTTCAGCAGAAGCCATTGAAAAAAGGTCCTGATTATTCCCCAGTGCCAGTCCCTTCTTCTTAGTGTCCTCTTTAGTTTTTACCTGCTTTTGATCACTCTTCCTGTATCCAAATGTTCAAATAGTTATCAATTAATTAATTTGTTCAGAGCTTATAATTGGTACTTGCAGGAAGGGCATTTTAATGTGAGCTACTCGGCCATTACCAGGAGCAGAATTCCCGTAGTAAGGGTTAAGATTAATTATTAGAAATGATGTATTCATTGTTACACTATTTTTACTGTGCTCATAATTACACCAGAATATACATATGTCAAAACTCATCACATTATACACTCTTAAGCAGTTTATTGTATAAATAGACAATAATGGACATAATGCAAGAAGAAAACTTTAAAAATAGGGTGGGCCCTTTTTTATATTAAAAAAGCTTTGATTAATTTAAAAGTCTAAGTTGTTTGACTATAAAGTAAGTAGCTTTACTTTTTAAATCTATTTCTTTAGGTCATGCTTAAATTAATCTAAATTCTTTACACAGTACAAAAATTTAGTTCTGAGGACAACTTAGGCTAACATTTTTCTTGGTAGTAATAGTTCTTTTTTTTTTTTTTTTTTTACAGTACTGGGGGTTGAACCCAGGGCCTCGTGCCTGCATGCTCTGCAAGTGCTGGAACACTGAGCTGCACCCTCAGCCCATTTTTTCACTTTTTGAGACAGGGTCTCGCTAAGTTATGCAGACTGCCTCTGGTCTCGAACTTGCGATCCTCCTGCCTCTGCCTCCCAAGCTGCTGGGACTACAGGTGTGCGCCACCATGCCTGCCTGGCAGTAATATTTCTAAAGTGAAACATTTCATAGGAAGACAGAGGACCCTTTTATCCAGAGTTAGCTCTAGAATAGTAACAAGGTTGTAGGAGAAGAAAGTGCGTAGCTATTGAATTGGATAATTTAAGGTATGTATTGACTCTTCATTGGTCTCCTCATGTCAGAATCAGTGGTTATAGTTTTCTTAGAAGATGAAACTGAAGCTACTTATTTCTCCCTAAATCTTCTTAAATCTCTGGATTTGCTGCATGGAGGCCTCCTGAAAATTCTATCCCAGTGATTACTTTTAGTCATTGAAAGTATTGCTAAAAGTTATCCACAAAAACGTTTGCAAAATATATAAGGGCTGCAATTTCCAGAGGGGCTGCTGAGGTGCTCTGGGACACCAAAGTGCTGTAGGAAGCGTTTGAGAAGTGTGGAAGTGTTTGAGGTGAGCATGCTGTTCTTGACATTGATTGGACACCATGCATTTCCCATCTTCCAGTAGGCTGCAGTGTTCACATTGGACCATGCTGCAATCCTTCTGATGACACCACACTTCAGGCTGTGGAGCTTTCTGTGATTACAGTAGACCAGTGCAGATACTATGTGAAGGTCATCGTTGTTGTTTAGTGCTGTCGAGTCAGTGCCCAACTCACAGTGACCCTACGTACAACAGACGAGACAGTGCTGTCAGTGCTTCTCTAGTATTCATAGGGTTTTCAAGGGCTAATTGTTGTTTGGGAGTAGATTGCTGGGTCCTTCTCCAAGCCTACAGCCCCTGGTGTTCCTAGGCAGTCTCCCATCCTAGCCCTAACAAGGTCTGACCCTCCTTAGCTTCCCAGTTCTGACAGGATCAGATGCCACAGTGATATGGCTGCAGGCTGAAGGTCACTGGAGAACAAGAAATTAGGGTGTCAGTTGTCTGATCTAAATCTGAATGCGATTATTTTTGGAATAGTCAACAGGTAGTTACATTCCATTTAGAAGCAGTTGTGATTATTTAAGAATGAAGTAAAAACTTCAGAATTTTCATCTCTTATTTTTATAATTGCATTTTTTCAGATGACTAAGTTATCAAGATGTAAATACACAATTAGATTTTTTGTTTTATTTTCGTTTGGTTTTCTGAGGAAGGATCGTTCTATGTACCTAAGGGTTGCCTCAAACTTGGGATCCTCCTGCTTTAGCCTCCTTTATGCTGGAATTACGGGCATGCACCACCACACCCACCGGTACACACACTTGATATTTAATGTAGTAATTACAACTACTGTGAGCATCTTTTGGGTACTAGGGGTACCATGAGAGAGTTACCTAGTCAGAGGCTCTGGAACTGACAATGTTTAGTACTCTCTGGATTAAAGAAGGATTTTCATTGCCAAAATTTCTGTATCCTTCTTCCTAGTTCAATACAGCCACATAAAGAGAATGTTTGCAAACCTTCTCTGTATTTAAATATAATATCAAACTTTTTTGGTCACTCGATATTGAAAATATTTATTAAAGTTATTGATTTATTTTCCAACTTAGTATAATAAACGTTTTTTTGAAGACTCAGAATGTTAACATTGCCTCAGAGTCTTTATTAGAATGTTTGCTGCAGCCATCAGTGATTTAGGATGACGAGACAAATGTGTATTAACTTCAACACATTTTATAAGTTAATTAAAATGATACATGCTTTATGTCTAATTATTTCTTATCATCTGTGTCGACATAACAGCAAAGTACAGAGGGTCCTGTGGCCAAATAAAGGTTACTTGAAGGTTTTGACATTTGCTCTTTAATTAATATTTTATATTTTATATTAGATAATTATAATTTCATCTTGAAAATGGGATCTACTGATGGTTGCATAGAAATATGATTCTTTTATAAATGAAAACATAACATGGAAACTTTCTTTATGAAAGCATTAGCTGGTCATTTACTGAATCTTTTTAGAGCCTTAACTGTTTGTTTCTAGTAAAACCCTTCATAAAACATTTCACCTCAAGTATTTTCTTCATTGCATACCTCATAATAGCGTTGTCCTTTCTCCATGCTTGAATACTTGGCTCAGAATCTTTGAACAGATAGATGTGACTTGGAAACTGCTCCAAGTTTTGCTGGAAAGGGCACTGTGATGATTCTGCCCCAGGGCTGGTGGTTCCTGTGTCCTGCAGTGGTCTGGACTCCCTGTGTGAGAATGAGAAGTCTCATACCTCTTGTACTGTGCACTATTTTACTGTGTTTCTGCTCCTCATTGCTCTTGTTTGTTGTTGTAAGTTACTGTCAAGTCGTTACTGGCTCATAGCAACCCTTATGGGGTTTTCAATGGCTGATTGTTTTGGGATTGCCTTGGGAGTGGATTGCCATGTCCTTCTCCCATTTTTGTGGTGCTGGGAATCGAACTCGGGACCTCAGAGACTGCAGAGCAGTGCTCTACCAACTGAGCTAAATCCCAGCCCATTCATTGCTCTTACCATTGTATTTTAAGGATGTCTTCTCTTCCTCATGTTGACTTGCTCCTGAAGGACTTAAGTCATTTTTTGTTGTTCCTTTTTATCTGGCAAGCGCTTGGCTGACAATGTGCATTCAGACATACTTGTTAAATGAGTGAATGAAACCCATATTGTCTCCTTTTTGGTCTAATCATATTTTCTCTCTTTAAAATCTTTTTTTTCACACAGTGCCCTAACCATTTCTAATATTCAGGCTGGATCTACTGGAAATTGGGGCTGTCATGTCCAGACCAAACGCGGGAACAATACGAGAACTGTGGATATTGTGGTATTAGAAAGCTCTGCACAGTACTGTCCACCAGAGAGGGTGGTAAACAATAAAGGTGATTTCAGGTCAGTGACATGGAAAGTACTGGAAAAGTATGATTTGTCCCACATACTTCTATTCTCAAAGGCACATAATTGGACTCCTGTCCTCAGTAACAGAAAAAAAAATATATATATATATACGTACACACACACACACAAACACACACACACATATATACATATATATATACACATAATATATATATATGTACATACATATATATACACAATATATATGTGTGTGTGTGTATACACAAATAAATAAAGGTATACACACACACACACACACACACACACACACACACACACACGGCTGAGATTTAGCTCAGTTGGTAGAGTGCTGCTCCGTAGTCTCTGAGGTCCCGAGTTTGATTCCCAGCACCACAAAAACAGGAGAAGGACATGGCAATCCACTCCCAAGGCAATCCCAAATTAATCATCCCTTGAAAGCCCTATAAGTGTTGCTGTGAGTCCAACATGAATAGATGGCACCTAACAACAACATATGTATACACGTAAACATGTATTTACATGTGCATATGTATCCTTACATGTCTCAGCACTATACTTTAGAATGATAATATCAAAATTATTTATGAATATGAGAAAAACAGCTTGAACTTTATTTCAGACCTGTTGATTTAAGAATCTCTGAAAGAAGAGTCATTTCTGTCTAATGGTTTTGTTTTAGGGAGACATTTTTGATATTCTATAAGAATAGTACAGATTTAAGACAGGTTAATGGCACTACTTGTTTTGGGAGGTGGGTGCTTTCATGGATGAACTTTGGAAGGTTTTGTGTTGCTGAATCACTTTTAAGGATTAGCAGTTGAGTAGATACAATTAGAAGAGATACATATCTAGTTTTCTTCCTCTGTTCAGTTCTTTTGGCATTTATATGAGAAGGACTTTTGGAAATGAGAACTGTTTGGTAGCCTGAAATTTGTGGAGCCATTGTAATCCTAATGGGGGTTTGTTGGACTGGTGTTCAATAAGTAAAATGAGTTAACTTTTTTAGTAGACTTTCCTTACCGTCAGAATTGCTTTAACACATCTTTAGATAAATGATTAATATTCTTTATGTCAGAGATGTAAATAATCATTTTATAGTTAATGTAAACAAAAGGAAGTATATTACTCTTTTAAGGTCCGTGAAGATTATTTAATACTGAGTTGTATTGTGTGTGATAGGTTCTAGTGCTACCTCTTGGCTCTAATCCCAACGTTTTAAGAGTAAGAAAACCCTTTGGTGTTAGTTTTTTACATTCCAGGGAGAATAAGCAACAATAACACATTTAACTCACTTAGTTCTTCATTGTTTTTATTGGCTGTTGCCTTTTTCTTTTTTTCCAAAAATATATATATTCTTGACATGAGCATATGGAAATCAGCATTTATTTTTGCCACTGGACTAGTGTTTATGCACATTGAATATTGATCTTTATTTATAGCATATATTATAAAGTGAAATGGATAACATTTGTCAATTTTTGTTATATTCAGCATCTTTTATTAAATAACCATTGTTGTCTTTAGGTGCCATCAAGTTGGGTCCAACTCATTGAGACCGTGTGTGCAACTAAACAAAACGTTCCCCAACACTATGCCATGCCTAGCAGTTTATCAGTGCTTCTTTGCTATTCATAGGGTTTTCCGTGGCTAATTGTCTGGATTGTTTCAGGAGTGGGCTGCCTGGTCCTTCTCCTGTTTTTGCGGTGCTGGGGATCAAACCCAGGGCCTCAAAGCACACAGAGCAAGCACTCTACCAACTGAGCTAAACTCCAGCCCTAAGTAATCATAGTGTATGGCGTTTTCTGCTTATGATAAATTGTCTGCAGTACTCATTTTGATTGTTACATATTTTTAAAACTGTAAGAAAATTCTAACTATTTAACTGATTAATGAATTATTTATCTTTTGACACTCCTTAAGGTATTATACAATTAAACCCCTACTGTATTAATAACATGCGGTTTAGTGTTGCTTGATCTGTTTATGTAGTTTTGGTAATGAATTCTATTTTGATGTGATTGATATTATAATTTAGCGATTCCTCAGCTATGCATCAGCTGTAACTTGTGTTAAATATGCTGAAATTCATTCCTGATTTTAGAGAAGTAGAGCTCAAATAGCAAAGATTTTTCCCGACCCTGAGGGATGAGAAGCCATGTCAACAGGTTTGTGTAATCACTGGTGTAGTGAGTAGCTTCTCCCTGGTAAGTTCTGTTGCATGCTGTGTTGGAGGTCTTTAAGACCATGCCCACATTCAGAGATTTGTTAGGAGGACTAAGGAGACTTAGCATAGAGTTGTACTCATAGCTAAAATACTTGTCAGCGTTGTATGAAACAGCTGGATCATGAGGGAAAAAGACACAGGTAGGCTCTAGAAGAATCCAGATGGAAGCTTCCTTATGCATAGAGGGGTACAGTCTTCAGCAGCTGGGAAAAGGCAGCTGTCTTTACTCTGTATTTCTGTCCAGGGAGGCCCAGTGGAGGCCTAGCGCTCTAGGATTGCTTGCTTGCTTGCTTTCTTGCTTGCTTTCTTTCTTTCTTTCTTTCTTTCTTTCTTTTTTTCTTTTTTTTTTTTTTTTTTTTTTGGTAGTACTGGGGAGTTGAACCTAGGACCTCATGCATGCTTTTTGCAAGCGCTCAACAACTGAGCTATACCCCAGGCCCAGTTTTTACTTTTGTATTTTGAGATAGGGTTTCTCTTAAGCTATGCAGGCTGCATCTGGCCTCCAACTTCCACACTGCTGGGATTAAATGCATATGCCACCATGCCCAGCTGCACTCAGTGCTTTACTGGGGGCTGGTCATGCAGAGCATCTCTGCTTAGCACAGACCCAGATTCCAGGCTCCAGGAGGAAAGTGGGTGATCAGCATAACCACATTGCTCATCCTAACAGTCTGGGCACAGTGAACCACCCTTAGCTGGTCATGGGCGTACCATAATCCCTCATGCTCCAGAACAACCACAGAAGGAAGGGCCAGCCTGCAAGCAGGACTTTTGGAGGGGAGCAGCCTGCCAAGGTACCTTTTTTCTCCAGACATGCTATCCCTGGTTGTGCAAAAGGCCACATTCTACTTTTGTTGGACAAGAGTCTTCCCTTATATGTGTAATGGGTACACAAACTAATGATATAGTAACTATCTATTAAACAGAGACACAGGATCATCTTTTGAGCAAGTTTCCTTTTTTACTGGGTGTGGTACATTTTGTCCATTTGTAACAATATTTAGAAGACTTAAGAATTTTATTTTAGAAAAATATTTTATGGTGTTATAGTGTCAAAATATTCTCAGCTGATAGATTAAAACAGATTAGTCCATGTTAACTTTTTAAAAATATTCAGTGTTCAAGGAGTTTAGTTTCGTCTTGATTTTTTTTTTCTGTGATTATGTATATGTCCTAATCCATGGTTTTCCTCCACTATTACTACACTTGATTATCTCTGCCTTCTAGATTTTCTTAGGCTGTTTTGTCTTCATCTCTCTAGATGGCCCAGAACGCTGGCAGGCATTACGGCATATCTGCAGTGTACCCGGAACACCCACGGCAGTGGGATCTATCCTGGGAACCCACAGGATGAGAGAAAGGCTTGGCGCAGATGTGACAGAGGTGGCTTTTGGGCAGATGATGATTATTCTCGCTGCCAGTATGCAAATGATGTCACTAGAGTTCTTTATATGTTTAACCAGGTAATTAAAAAATCTTCAGGTTTACTCAGATTGGGAATAAATCTGGTATCCAAACCAAATATGTAAGAGGTTTTTGGTGGTGGTTGTTGTTGTTGTTATTGTTGTTTGTTTTCTAATACTAGGTCAAGTAGGAGGACTTGGTATAAATACCAGTTTGTCTTCGGGATCAGGTGGCATCCTTCTTCCTTTCCAGTCACTGCATTTGTGCCATTGTTTGAATATCTTTGTCACATGCATCCATCAGATAGAATTCCAGGCCATGTAGAAAGCCATGTCTGGTGTTTCTTTTCTAATCCCTTTGTCCAAAATGATCCCTTAGAATACTTGTACCACTCATGCACCTCTTATTATCTTTGCTTCTATGCATCTTTATTGACTTTACCAGAAAATAAGCAGCTGGAAGATGGATTCTGTGTTATGCATTTTTCTCTACTCCTTCGCACGAGTTCACCCTTTTTGCAGTGGTTAGTGCTAAGTCAGTGTTTAAGTCAATAAATAAGCAAATGTAAAACATTACTGGCAGTGCATGGCAATAAAGATAAGTACGAAATAAGTGGTTCATACTCTTTTGCTGTAGGAGTTCCAAGGGAGGTATTGATCACTCTCAGCTGGAGTACTTGAGAAAGGCTTTCCTGAGCAGTTGGGTGTGAGGTGTGTGTGGAATTTGGATAAGCAGAGAGAAGGAGATGGTACAGCGTGTTTACTGGGTATATTTTTAGGTATTATATTTCATTCTAAGTTTAAAAAAAATTCTCTCAGGATAGTTTGCATTAAAATTCCCATTTTCTTAAGTGTGTAGAAGCATAATTTCATTGGTACATTTTGAAGTGCAAAAAGTTAAAATGTCAAAATTGTGTTGGTCATTTTTGCAAAGTGTGTCTTTTTGCCTCTTTACATAGATGCCGCTCAATCTTACAAATGCTGTGGCAACAGCTCGGCAGTTACTGGCCTACACTGTGGAAGCAGCCAACTTTTCTGACAAAATGGATGTTATATTTGTGGCTGAAATGATAGAAAAATTTGGAAGATTTACCAAAGAGGAAAAATCGAAAGAGGTATTTTTCTTTCTTCTTTTTTTTTTATTTGGAAGTTTGTTTGTTTGTTTTTTTCGGTACTGGGGGTTGAACCCAGGGCCTCGCGCCTGCATGCCTTGCAAGTGCTGGACCACTGAGCTGTGCCCCCAGCCCATTTTTTTTCCCACTTGTTTTGGAGACAGGGTCTCACTAAGTTACGCAGACTGCCTCTGGTCTCAAACTTGTGATCCTCCGGCCTCCGCCTCCCAAGCCGCTGGGATTACAGGCGTGCACTATCGTGCCCGGCCTATATGGAAATTTTTAATGTACAATTTAATGTGTTTCATTCTGACATGCATTTCATTGTGAAATTTCCATGTATGTGTTTCATTGTACATTGCATAGATAACTTCCCCTTACCCTCTTGTGCACCTCCTCCCCCTCTCCCCCCCCCCCCACCAAAGGCCTCTTCTACTTGCATGGAAAGAGGTATTTTTCCAAGTTCATATTTGTAGCATACAGTGGCAGCAAATGATAATGGGATAGAGTTGAGTCTGTATCTTTAACCCATTTATGTTTGCTGTATTTGAACTACATACATTTTTTAATTTCCAGAATTGCCATTGAGAAGCTTATGCCCCAGCTGTTATTGTCTGTGTGTTGTTGGGAGATAGAGGTGAACCCTCAGTTCTTGAACATCAAGGTACTGTGATACAGCAGACATTGTTTTTTAGGTGCTGTGGAGTCAGGTCTGACCCATAGCGACCTCATATACAATAGAACATAACACCTCCCAACACAGTGCCATGCCTGGCACTATTGTCAGTGCTTCTCTGCTGTTCATAGGGTTTTCAATAGCAGATTGTTTCAGGAGTGGGCTGCCAGGTCCTTCTCCCAAGCCTGTAGCACCTGGTATTCCCAAGGACTAACCGAGAGGATCTTGTTTAGCTTGCGAGATCAAGTGGGATCGGATGCTAGGGTGCTATGGCTGCAGATATAATAGACGTAGATGGTGAGAAAGCTGCCTCTGCCTGCAGGCTGTGGGTTAGCCAGAGTTGCTTATTTTGGCCTCTTGGGATTTCTTTTGTTGATATAGCCGTATGCTCCATCCTTAATGTACATTTTAGTTTTAGTTACCCAGATCATGTTGTAAACTGCCTAATTGCTTTTGTAATGTCCTAGAGAAATTGAGAGGGTGTTTAGGAACTTTTGTAAAGTTCCAGCTGACTATAATCTACATGTTATAAAAATGTAGCGAAATGATAATTGTTTGGGGAGATATATATGTTTACCCTGGTTTGAGCATTACACAGTGTACCAAAACATCACATGGTACCCCGTAAACACATACAATTTATATGTGTCAGTTAAAAACTTTAAAAAGAGTTAGTGACTTTGAAAAGGGGTGTATTTTAGCAGGTCATGTTATAACTACATGTTTATCGGTATGGTAATCTCTTAGTGGAAAAAAATGACAACCACAAATTTCGGAATGAATGAGCACCAAATAAAAAATGTTCTAAGTAATTTTTAAGAGGCAAACTTAATGTTTTCCTGAGCTGTAAATTTTGAGCTGTGTAAGAACTTTACATACACTGTTTTCTTTTGGGATATAATCACTTATACCGAAATGAATTTCAGAGGTAGAAGGAACCTAGATTTAAGTCATAAACTGAAGCCCAGTGAAAATTAGGTGGTTTTTACAGAGATACACAGTTGAGGGCAGGGCTGAAAACAGATCCCAGGAGCCCTCTCTGGCTCTGATCCAGAAACGTTTTCTGCAGTATTATGTTCACTTTCTAGTACTGTGTTGCCCTTTCTTGCTCAGTTGTGAAGAACACACTGGCTAAATGAAGTCTATGCTTTTTTATGTGGGACATCTCAGATCCTTTGATATAACAGAAAGGTAACTAGTACGATTTGTTTCTCTAAATCATTTAACCAAGGATTATTTATTTATTTTTGGTAATCTATGGATAATTTACATTTTGGTAGTAAGTTTCAGAACTATTGTTGTTGTTGTTGTTAGGTGCCGCCGAGTCGGTATCTGACTCATAGCGACCCTCATAGGGTTTTCCATATCTGACTATTTCGGGATTGCCTTGGGAGTGGATTGCCAGGTCCTTCTTCCATTTTTGCAGTGCTGGGGATTGAACTCGGGTCCTCAGAGACTGCAGCGCAGCGCTCTACCAACTCAGCTACATCCCAGCCCTTCTGAACTATGGCCCTACTATATTAGGCACTTTACTTGATAAGATGTAGTCATTAAAAGAAGGAAAATACCAGGCACCATGGTACACACCTGCAGTCCGAGCAACTCGGGCAGCTGAGGCAGGAAGATCACAAAATTGAGGACAGAAGCAGCCTGCAGAACTTAGCAAGACCCTGTGTAAAAATAAAAGAGGGGATGGAGATATGGTTTACTGGTGGAATGCTTGGCCTAGATGTGCAAGGCCCTGGGTTCAACCTTCAGTACTGCAAAAAATAACGCTCAAAAATATATCAAATAAAAATAAAGGAAGAAAAAGAGGTTCATTTGTATGAATGGGACTCAGACAAAGTGGCAACCTCACGGGCTAGGAAAGAACATTTGAGCGTTGTTATTTGAACTTAGACACCCTGGTTTTCTTATGAACCATCTTACTTGATTGCATTTGGGTCACTGCTACTTCCTGTGGTAAGTTTTCTTCGCAGTGGGGAAGCAGTTTGGATTCTGACTGTGGTGGTGTTGCTCTCCATGGTTGCTTATAATCACAGGTTAGCTGCCCACATGATTGGTAGTTCCTTCTGGAAGTGGAAGGTTTTGAGTAACCAGAATAATTGTAATGGCATTTGGAATGTGAGCAGTGAAAAAGATTTTTGCTAGATTATAATAAATTTTTTTGCCCTTGCTGCCCTGTTTAACAGGAGGAACTCTTACTCACCTCTCAGCTTGCAAAGAGCAGTGTGGTTCCCCAGGTGCCCGTTTGACTATTTGCCAGTGTGTGGCGTGACTGTTTTTATTGCCTCCTTGTGTTCTTAGGTGGAAGCATCCTCGTGAATTAGAAGTAGACAAGGTTTCACAAGTTATTAATTAACCACGGGCCTTTCTTAATTTCAAAATGAGTAATACGCTGGCCCTATTCAACATGCAGTCTATATGCACATGCAGGAAAATTCAGCTGGAAATATTTTGCAAAATACTTGCAAAGTTTGGGTATGAGGTTAACTTTCTCAGGATCTCAGAAGCTCTGAAGGAGGTCCCTTAAGGAACTCCTGAGGGCTTTAGTTACTGATCTAAAAATTTAGTTTGAAGGAGATCGCTGTCACTTCCACTGGTTAACATAGTAAGATTAATGATTGCCTTTGGAAACAAGTGACAGCAACTTATTAAGTAAAAATAGGAAAAATATTCAGAATTAATCATGGAAGTATGAATACAGTATTACCTGTGATGTGACTGACATCCTGTATCATTCTTTGGAAACTGTAAGCCATACCTGTCACCGTTTATTAGTGTGGTAAAAAGAAAATATGAGGTTTAAGGGCTTCATTTTAAGTTAATTACCACAGCATTAAATTATGCTAAGATACCCTAAAATTCATGTAGCTTAGGTAGACAAATATTAATTAAATTAATTTTGAATTATGTCCAACAAGTTATTCTGCTACAGGTAATTTCATAACTAAAATACTGTGAAGCAGTTGGTTTATAAACTGTGATTGCATCTAGTCAATACAAGCCCAAAGGCTATTGTCTTAGTATCAGTACTAAAAGCTATTAAACCGCCAGGTTGAAAAGATGTATTTAGTGGTCTTTTAAAAAACAGCCGAAGGTTGTCTGTCAGGCAACATGAATGTCTATTCCATATTTACTGGAGTGATTTTTCTTATGAAGCCAATATATATCCATTTCAGAAGACGGGAAGGTACATAAAGACTCGATTTGGCTATGCTTTATAATCCTTTTGTTGTGCTCTATAGTTTAAAATATGGGAGACATGCACCTTGGGCAAGTTTCCTATGAAGTTCATTTGGTACATTTTTATGTACAGATTTTTACAAATTTATAGTTCTTTCACTTATTCATTTTGAAGTAATCACTTCTGTTTCAACAGCTATGATTCTTTTTTATTTCTAGTATTTCTATTTCTTTCCTTTTTTTAACTTTTATTTTTTTCTTGGTCTTTCTTGCCAGACATTTTTGTATTATTAAGCTTTTCAAAGACCCAATGTCTGGCTTTGTGATCCTCCTGTTGCTGTTATTAGGTGCCGTTGAGTCCCTCACACGGTTTTCAATGGCTGATTGTTTCAGGAGTGGATTGCCATGTCTTTCTCCCATTTATTTGTGGTGCTGGGGATGAACCTGGGTCCTCAGAGAGTGCAGTGCAGCACTCTACCAGCTGAGCTAAACCCCAGCCCGAAAGGTTCTCCTAGGACATTGTTTCTCACATTGTGCTTGCCTTAGAGTCACCTGGAGGGTTTGTTAAAGGTAGAGGTCCCTCCCCTGAGTATTCCCCCATTCTCTCTGATTCAGTAATCCTGGAGTGGGTTCTGAGAATCTGCATTGCTAGTTTCAGGTGATGGTGGGTTGGTGTGTCTTTGGCATAGCCCTTGAGAACCATTGTAATGTCTTCATTTTCTAGTCTTATATTGCTCAATTTTATTTCTTTAGGATTAGCTTTTTGAGAATTTTGTTTAATCAGAAAGTTTCAGAAGTATCGAGAATGTTACTGGAAATAGCTGTTATCCTTTCACCTAGATTCAACAATTTTCATTATTTACCAATCTTGTTTCGTCCATCTTGCACATTTCTTTTTGCCTCCCTCCCTTACTCTCCTTCCTTCTTTTTTCCTCCCTCTCTTCCTTCTTTCATCCTTCCTTCCTTAATGCTAGAATATTTAAAAGCAAATTCTAAATATCATATTTTTTCACAATGTTTTTTAAATAAAAGGAATTTGAAGCATTAGTATATATCACCAAAATTAGCTATGTGTTCTGAATATCATCAAATATTTAGTCTACCTTCTATTTTCCTTGATTATGATTTTTCAAAAATATGGACCTTGGGTCTGGATTCCTCACTGAATTCACTCATACCATTTTGTGCTTAATCCGTCTTCTAGATAGACAAGTCACCAGCCTATAGTAATTGGTTTATATGTTCCTATATAAAGTGTCCCTCTTTCTTTTTTCCCCCTGATTTAATATTGGTGAGGACCTCTATGTTGTTGGTGGTAGGTGCCATTGAGTTGGATCCAACTCATAGCCACCTTCTGTACAACAGAATGAAATACTCCCTGGTTCTGTGCCAGGCACATGCTCTTATTTGTGTTTAAGCCCATTGTTGCAGACACTGTATCAATCCATCTAATTGAGGCTGTTCCTTTTTTTCATTGACCTGCTACTCTCCCAAACATGATGTCCTTCTCCAGGGATTGGTCCCTCCTGACAGCATGTCTGAAATACATAAGACATAGTCTAGCCATCCTTGCTTGCAAAGAACCCTCTGGTCGCACTTCTTCTAGGACTGATCTGTTGGTTTTTCTGGCATAGTATAACAACATTCATCTCCAGCACCACAATTTAAAAGCATCGATTCTTCTTCTGTCTCCTTTATTCAACATCCAGCTTTCACAACCAGATGATGCAATGGAAAATTTCATCCCATGTCATGGTCAGGAGCACCCTTGTCTTCAATGTGACACCTTTACTTTTCAACACTAAAGAGATCTTTTGCAACAGCTTTTCCAGTGCAGTGCGTCTTTTGATGTCTTGACTGCTGCTTCCATGGGTGTTGATTGTAGAACCAAGTAATGCAAAATCTTGGACAACCTCAATCTTTTCCCCATTTATAAACGGGTGATTAGGGCCATTCATGAGAATGGTCTACTAAACTATCACCAAGTGTCCTATTTATTTGCTTCTGCCACATGCCCAGGGGCAATACCAAGGTCAGACTCACTTTGAAATTAATTCTTAGTGTGATGTTTTTTGAGACCACAAAAATGGTATGAAGTGTGACCTCAGTCTTGCGTGAATGTTGATTTGTTTACTCATTGTCAGAGAAGACATTTTTTCTTCCTTTTACCTGGTGCCCAGGTCAAGATGCACCTTTCCCTGCTGCCCCGCCTTGCGGCTGAGTTACTGCTGACTTGCCCTGTCCCTAGAGGTGTTGGTCCCTAATCCCCTGTGGGTTATGGGCTGTGACAGGTAGCCCTTTGTTAGGCTTCTGGGGCCTGACTGAGACCCTGTGCAGTGAGAACTGATCACCATCACCAGAATTCAACCTGGAGGCCTAAGAATTCTGCTATCACATTGCTGTTGGCCACAGGAGGAGTCTTCATTTTCTTACTCTCAGTTGCATTTGCGAAGATAACCTTTCTCCTTCCGCATTTTCACTTTTCTCAGGAGAGTAGTCCAGAGCACTCAGTCCTCCATACTTCGGGAAGGGGAAACGCAGATGCATTTTTGTCAGCGGGAAAACCCCAAACCCAAGTTGCTTTTCTGGTGGAGGAATCCTAGGAGTTAGACATTTCCATCTGCTTGAGGGTGTGGATGAGGGCGCTGCCCGTCAAAGCCTGCCTCTCTTAAATAGTGTTCTTCAGGAGACCCAGGAAGTTTCTATGAAAGCGTCTTTGCCTGCCTTTGTGTTGTGTAAATTTGTCTTTGTTGCCTTGACTAGAAACACATCAAAAACCAGGGTTTCCTGAGTCTGCAGCTCTGCCATTGACAGGTATTTTTACTTATGTTTTTTTTTTCCTAAGTATGTATTTCCCTGCTTTTATATTTTGTTAATTAAAAAAGTATTTATTACTTATTTAGTTAGTTAGTTAGTTAGTTATTTTTGGTAAACTGCCACATATCCTTTCCACAAGTAAATGGAGAACAAATGCAGTATTCCCCCCACCACACACAGTGCTCTTTTCAGCCTCTCTTCCCTCTTCCCTCCCTACTGTTCCCCATTGCCTGCCATCCTCCATCCTTGCCATTCTCTTCACTCCTGCACCACAAGAAAATCAGAGCTTCAGACTCTGCCACAGGTCCAGATGACGATGCCAGCGAGACCTCTTGTGGAAAGCTGCGTGCTTACCCGAGCTAGCTGCAGGGAAGCCTGCGGGGGATCCCGCAGCCCTCAGGGTACTCAGGCAAGCGAAGAGTGACACAAATCTGCTTTTAAAAACTTGACTTCCCACACAGCACTCCTTCATTAAAAGGAAGCACATGCCTTGCGATGGGATGCTCTGAGCGTTGTACTTGTAATTCACAGAAAGTCATGAAGAGTGCCTGCACTTGCGTCATACTAATACCAGCTGTGATGGTGGTGGTGACGACGGTGAGGATGTCTTTGTGTCAAGTTTAGATGACATGTCACTTCTGCATCTCTTCTCCCTGTGAATTGCCCCCAAACAGTCGCCCAGCTGGCTGCACCAGCTACATACTGGCTGTAATTCCTGTTTGTCTGATTATCAGAATTGACAGAAGTTCCCTGTGATGGTCTGTGCTTGCGAATGTAAATTGGGGGAAGGGCCTGAATCACTGGGTTTTTCTTACAAAAGTCGTGGATAGCTTTATTTGTTATTTCTACTAAGTGTGTGAGAAGATGTGTCTTCTAGCTTCCTTTTTTGATTTTACCATGGGATGAGACATTCTCAAAACTTCTCATAGCATTCTTGGTGTCTGTCTGTCTGTCTGTCTCTCTGTCTCTATTCACTTATTTGTTTACAAATGAGCCAACTGTATCTCAGAGAGGCTGATTTCCTCAGGAACATCTAATTTGTGACAGACTTCAAATCTCTACCCAGCAGTATTTAGCTCTAAAGTACATGAAAATTATGTCTTCAGTGTTAAACACTGTATTTCTACCATATTAAAATTAAATATCATCACATTTATATATTATCTTACCTATTTAATACGAAAAAATATCAGAAACTCATTAAGGATGATTTTGACCTAATTTTGATCTCAATTCTGAACCCTGTATATGAAGAAGAACATGGAATGGTCTCTGTCTCTTACAACCTGTGGCCCTGGACATTTTCATTGTTATTCATTTGGCATTTTCAGTTCGTCGCCGTTTCATCTTTGATAAAGTGTCTTCACGTGTCTTTTCAGTTGGTCCTCGTGGTTCAGCGTGGCAGGTGCATGAACAGGTGCGGGGTTCCTTCTGACCCTGTCGTGGCTGGAACAACCTTTAGGAAATGAGGCCAAGAAGAAACGAGATGCTTTTTAAAGCAGTTTAGAGTTTAAACTATCTTTGTGTGTCAGAATTGAGGAATAAATTTTTAATCCAGTGTAACTTTTTCACTCATTGTTATCCTTTTTGTGTCCTTTTGTCATTGTGAGAGATTCAAAACTACTTCTATAACCAAGCCAGCATGTAGATTTTTAGCATTATCTATTCTTGGGACTGTTTTGGCAAACAAATAACTTTCCTTAGTTCTTAGCCATTTGGTGTCACATAATGAGAAAAATTGCTTGTCTTGGCCATAGCCATCCTTCTTGTTACTGTATATCTTCTTAGATGTAATTGTTTTCTTTATAATGATTAATATAAGTTATCTTCCTATAACTGGCATTGACTAGTAGGGTATAGCAGTAGTTCCTTGGTCATGCTAGAATTACAATTTTTGGGGAGAGATGACATGTCTATCAGGTCTCATTTTAGATCTTCATAACGTCCACCCTTATATTTATAAAAATCACATTAAACAATTCGATCGTAATTGTGCTAATTTGTAAGTATCATGTTTTTTAGTAGTACTTTAGAGTATTTTTAATGTACTTTATCTCTTACGTTTTTGTAGCCAATAAGAATTTCATTTCTAACAGAATATATTTGGCTACTTCCTCTCTTTTACCTGTTTCATTTTTGTATTAAAACTTGAAATAACAACCAGAATAATAAACAAGAATTTAAGTTATTCCAGCCGCTCTGAATTTGCATTTAAATTTAGGATTTATTAGATTAACCAGGTGGTCTCCAACCTTTTTGGCACCAGGGACTGGTTTCATGGAGGACTGTTTTTCCACAGATCAGGCAAGAGGCAGGGAGTGGTTTTGGAATGATTCAGGCACATTACATATATTGTGTAAATACAGATGAAGCTTCACTCACTCTCCATTGCTCATCTCCTGCTGTGTGGTCTGGTTCCTACCAGGGCACGGACCAGTTTTGGAGGGCTTGGGGACCCGTGGTCTAACTTCTGTATAAATGTCCAACTGACAGATTCAGTAATTGACACATCAGGAGTAAATACTCATCTAGGTAGAGTGGCATCCCCCCCACGCCTGCCATTAGTAGGAAAATGTACTAGGTTGCTCGTGAGTCATACAAAGTGAACTAAAGGAAACCCTATAAAATTTGGTGTTAAGTTGTTCTTCTTCTTTGAAATGAGGTCTCACTACATAGCTTAAGCTGGTCTTCCCAACTCCTGGCCTCAAGTGATCCTCCCACCTCAGCCTCCCAAGAAGAGCCTATGCCACCATGCCTGGCAGGCTCTTCTTAATTCTCTGTCAGCTGAACCTGATAATGTCATGGGTTTGGGAGAAATACACTTGAGAATGTGTGAGTTCATTAAATTAGAGTTTGAGCTAAATGTTGTTATTCTCCACATTTTTGCTCTGCTTAACACAATCTGTCATTTTTAAAAATTGGACATATTCTTGTTTTGTATTTTCTTTACCAGACTCTATAAGCTTGAAGGTAGAGCATGTGTGTTTCTTTCACTGCTGTAATCTCCACTACCCAGGACAGTGTCTTTCTCACATTGGCCCTCAATAAATATTTAGTCAATTAACATTGCGAATGATTACAGTGAACATTGATAAACATTGAGTAAATAACCATTGATACCTATTGGGTTCTATACCAAGTCTTAAACTAGTAAATAAGTGTGTAAATATAATTAATACATTATGATGTTCCTGTCCTTGGGGAAATAAATTAAGGAAGTAACTGTAATGTACTATGGGAAGGGCTATATGAAGTCAGGATTTTATTTTTTATTTTTTTTTAAGTTGGATTGAATTTTGGGGTTGAGAGTTTAAGAAGGCAAAAGGCCAGTTTTCTTGGTCCTATTTATTATGAAAGTGTTCTCTTATCATTTATAAAGCATATCATCTTAAAATGGGAGGAGGACCTGGCACTCACTCCCAAAAATTAATCTGCCATTGAAAACCGTATGAACAACAGAGAAGCATAACAAGAGTGTTTCGCCTGTTGTACATAGGGTCGACGGAACCTAACAACAACATCATCTTACAAAAGAGGACTTTTAGGTGATGGAGATGGTTAAAAAAAAAGAAAGATAAAAAGAAAAAGAAGGAAAAATAACCAGAGCCAACATTTTTTTTGCGTGTTTACCATGAGTCAGGCATGATTTCAGGAACCTCGTGTTTATTATTGGAACTTAATCTGCACCACGTAGGGAAAAGAAAGGGCTGTTTTCACTTCATTTATAAATAAAGGAAACAGAGGTACCAAGAAGTGAAGTGTCCACACCAGGCAGTAGTGGTTGGGATTCGAAGTGAGGTCGCTTCACCCCATGGATCTAGAGGTAGGATCTGGTGGATTTCCACAGGCTGGTCTTGTTTGTGAAGTGAACCATGGTGGAGTGGACTGAACTTCTTCCAAAACCACTATAGCCCTCATAATTACACGTGAAGAGTAATGCATGCAGAACAGGATTGAAAATCTTAGCTGGAATCTTGAGATGATCAGAAGCCATCTGCTAAAACAGCAATGGCTTTAGGCTTGGCACTGGGACTTATGACTTTGGATGCTTGCATTGTGGTAAGAGGACCAGCTGGCTTGCAACGCCCTATTCCTGTCCCTCTAATGCTTTTCTTATCCTCTGCCACAGAACCCTGTCTCATGTATGTTTTGTGCAATATAAACCCCTCTGAACACTGGTATGCCTTGTTGGCTGGACTGTTCAGTGGTGGGATGTACAAGTCACAGTAAGCAGTAGTCAGGTGACTTCTCAATGGCATTGCCTGACAGATGTTTGTAAGGTACGAGGCAAGCTGCTAAAAAGAATCGAGTAAATGAAACAAGTAGTGGAGAAGTGAGCACTTCTTAGAGCCCATTTATGTCATGGCCCTAGGTGTTAAAGCACCCATTGAATTGGGAGGGAGGAAAGAAAGGAGGACTACATTTGAGGTAGAGGAATATGCATGTACAAGGATCCAGAGGTGAGAGATCACAGGACACATACAGGAACTTCGTGTGGTTGGATGTGTCTGAATCTTAAATATAATGTAATTAAAGAGGTAGACAGTATACATTTAAAAAGAATAATATAGTTTGAGTTAATGTAATACTTACACAAAAATAAATATTTATAATGCTTTTCTAGGTGAAGAGTTGAGATCTTTTTATTATGGGATTGTGTGACACCTTCCTACTCCCTTTTTTTTTTTTTTTTTTTTTTTTTTTTTTTTTTTTTTTTTTTTTTTTTTTTTTTTTTTTTTTTTTTTTTTTTTTTTTTTGCGGTCCTCGGGGGTTGAACCCAGGGCCTTGTGCCTGCATGCTTTGCAAGTGCTGGACCACTGAGCTGCACCCCCAGCCCGTTTTGTTTATTTTTTTTTTTTTACCTTTTTTGTTTGTTTGTTTACTTTTTTTGAGACAGGGTCTTGCTAAGTTACGCAGATTGCCTCTGATCTCAAACTTGCAATCCTCTTGCCTCCACCTTCCCAGCCTCTGGGATTACAGGCGTGCGCCACCATGCCTGGCTCTTCCTACCCCTTAATTACTCTAATTGCCTTTTGTTTCTTCTGTTTGAGATATCGCCCAACAGTTTGGTCACTAGTGATGTAATGACTACTTAAATACACTGTTTTGTGGTAAACATTACGAAATGGTCATCACTGAATGTGCGGTTCATATCTGAAGATACTTTAGTGAAAAACATGTAAAATGCCTATGAGGTTTTCAAGTGAAAAATTTAGACTAAAGGCCAGTCTCATTGCCTCTGGGATTTTGATTCCATCCAATGGTTTGCCTTGGCTTTCAAGATCTTTCTCTTTTCTTCTGCATGCTTGGTAGCTAGGTGACGTGATGGTGGACATTGCAAGCAACATCATGTTGGCCGATGAGCGCGTCCTGTGGCTGGCACAAAGGGAGGCTAAAGCCTGCAGTAGAATCGTTCAGTGTCTGCAGCGCATCGCTACGCACCGGCTAGCGAGTGGGGCGCACGTGTACTCCACGGTAAGTGCAGCATTACTGTTGGCGTCTGGAAAAGGGTTCATTTATGGCTACTCTGCCCTTTTCACCATTACAGGGTGGATCTTTGCTGTTATTGCTGATTCACGCAGAATGTCCTTTTCTTAAACCTTTTAAAAGTTAATTTTGCTTTTGAGTAATCAGTTTTCTTGTAACTGGAAGATACTTCTTTATTCTGTAGTTTGAGTGGTTGTCACCATCTAACTTACTGAAACTGTTTCTACAACAAGAATAAGAGCACTACTGTATTGCTCTGCTAGCACTTACCCATAGTCTGTCTAAGCCAATATTCTGTTCTGGGCCCTGAAGGATGTTTTGGGAGAATGCCTGATTGCTTGCCCAGGTTTTAATCTCTGAAGAGAACTGGGATGCCCTCCAACACTTGTGAAGCTATTGGGATAATAATCACTCAGTTAAATAGTATTACATTTTATTCATGCGAAATTGAACTGTGTTAAATGTATTTGTGTATTGCTTACTTTTTGTTCTAAAAATTAATAAATATGGTAAATAATGTGTTACTCCCTTAGCAAGCACATTCTGATCTGGTCCATGGTTTTCTGATTGTTTCAGTGGGATCCTGCAGTTCAGAATATTATACACTTGCACCTGTGATTTTATGCAATTCAGGATTATCATTTCTTCATGGATTAGAGACCTTTTTTGATTTGCTTTATTATCGATTTTGCATGATTAAGTTTAGGATTGCTTCCTAAGTAAATAAAATAGAAGCCTTGCATGGCTCCTGTCTTTACAGCATAGTTTAGGGCAATTTCGCTCTCAGATACATGACTTTACTTGAAACTAGCTTGTTATTTTATGTCCTTCCTGGGCATTTAGACCCAATTGAGTTCTCACCCTTTTATCTTGCTTGTTACTCAGCTGGAAGAACTTCCTTCCCTCCTCTGAATGGTACTGGTTCTTCTGCAGACTCAAGGGCGTAACAAAGATGGTACTGGATATCTGCATGCCATTTCAGCATATGAAACGGATTGTGAGAGTTACATCTCTGCTTAGACACCTGTCCTCCCTTTGCCCTGGAAAAGTGTCCTAAGACCCCGGGGGATACCTGAAGGCACAGATAGCACCCAACCTAGGACACGCTGTTTTTTCCTGTACATGCATGCCTGTCAAGTTTAATTTATAAGTCAGGCACAATAAGGGATTAACAACAACATGTAGTGATAAGATTGAATAATTAGAACAATAAACCATGATAAAGTTATTTGTTATTGTTAGGTGCCATCGAGTCAGGACCAACTCATAGCGACCCTATGTACAACAGACAAAACACTACCCAACACTTTGCCATGCCCAGCACTATTTTCAGTGTTTTTCTCGCTGATTATTTCTTGGGCATGGGCTGCTGGATCCTTCTCTGAAGCCTACAGCACCCAGTGTTCCCAGGCAGTCTCCCATCCAAGCCCAAACCAGGCAGGACCCTCCTTAGCTTCCGAGATCTGACGGAATTGGACGCTGTGGTGTTGTGGCTTCAGGCAAAAGTTATTTAAAACATATGAATTGTTTATTTTTGGAAATTGCCATTTAATATTTTCAGTCTGCAGTTGACCACAGGTAACTGAAACTGAGAAAAGTGAAAGCACAGATGAGGAGGGACTACTGTAGAAGGAACTACTATAGTATGGAGAACGGTACTGAGAAATCTGTCATTCTGTGACATCTTTGAAGCTCCAGATTTGTTTCTTGGAACTAAGATTTCATGTGCTGGTCATAATAATTGCTGCTTATCAGAAGCTCTGTTGGTTTTTCAACAACAACATTTGACCAATAAAAGATGGGAATGCAATTATTCGTTAACATGCAATGTAATTAATAAAATCTTTCACAGTGTGTAATCTGTGAGGCAGAAGCTAATGCAAACATTGTTGATTCTTAAAAAGTTTGCGAATCACACTGGGTACAATGGGGCACACATATAATCCCAGCCACTGGGGAGGTGGAGGCGGGATGATGACAGGCTCAAGGCCAGAGGCAGCCTGTGTGATTTATTGAGACCCCATCTCAAAATGCAAAGTGAAAAATAGGCTGCAGGTACGCCTCAGTGGTTGAGTGCTTGTGTGAGGCCCAGAGTTGAACTCCCCAGTACCGCAAAAAGAAAAAAGGAATCTTGGGAAGCGCTATTATGTGCCATATGTGTGCTACTTATCAACTTCTACCTTATTTCTTGTATTTCTAAACTTTGTATCCTGTCTTCCTATCAGGTTTTATGCATTTTGCACCAGAGTCCTATACTTGGAGTCAGGGCCAGGAGGACACTCTCTGTATAAGATACTTTGCATGTTGGCTTGCCCATATGACAAGGGAATAATCATCCTTATAAAAAGGAGAGACACTATGCTGTCCTTCGAATTTACACTAAATTCTGTCCCCTTGCTGAGGCTGATAGTGAGGCCCTCCAGCATGTGGGCCTGGTGGCCACTGGTATTAAATCATGGGTCCCTTGAGTTCAGCTCAGTCTTGAGTTCCTTTGAGACTCTGGGGAAAGCAGAGGCTGTGTTTTCCAGAATATATTTCTGACCCAACTTCCTACTTAAATCTGTTTATTTCCTGCTTGGGCTGATACTCTCCTTACTTTCCCAAAGAAACAGCTTTGGAGTGAATCTGGGAAGTTTTCTGGGTTTTGTTTTTTTGTTTGTATGTTTGTTTTCCCCTTTCTGTGACTCCAATGCAGAGAGTGAATTTGATCTTCCTGTGAAAGGAGGAAGCATGGCCTGAAGTGTTGCATTTTCAACTATATTTCCCAGATCCTAATAGTTACCTTCTGTTTCCTCCTATACAATGACCATTAAGAGGTCCACTGATTTATCTAGCTGCTTTTTTAAATAAGAATCTTGGTTTTTAGCTTGCAACTTCCTGCAAGGTACTTGTCAGTCTTTTTTCTTTTGCTGTACTGGGGACTGAACCTAGGACCTTGCACATGCTAGGCAGGCACTCTACCATTGAGCTGTATCCCCAACCCTTTTTAATTTTATTTTTGAGGCAAGGTTTCACTAAGTTGCTCCAGCTGGCCTTGAAATCATTATGTAGCCCAGACTGGCCTCGAACTGAGGATCTTCCTGCTTTAGACTCTCAAGGAGCTGAGTTTATAGGCATGTGTCACCATGCCTGACGCTTCAAATTATTATTCTTTTCATTTGTTTTATTTTTTTCTGCAATGCTGGGTTTGAACCCAGGGCCTTGCGCATGCTAGATGAGGCCTGTATCACTGAGCTTTACTACCGGTCCTCAAATTATTTTTAATTTGTCTCCTAACTTATACATGACCCCGCGTTCTTTGCAGCCTGTTCTCCTCTTTGTTGGTCTTTCCATTTTAGGACATTTTGGTGGTTTTTTTTTTTTCATTCCACAGTCTTTTTCAGTTGTTTTCACATTTTTGGTTTAGTAAGAACTTGGGCTTTCTGGATTGGCTGATATGTATCATGTATTATGTTTGGAAAGTGCTTTTGCAGTGGATTATCAGTGTTTCATAACTCCTGTTTGGTTGGCTTTTGAAGTATTCACCCAATATTGCTCTGGAAGCTTATGTCATCAAAGCTGCCGGCTTCACTGGGATGACCTGCACCGTGTTCCAGAAGGTGGCAGCCTCGGACCGCACCGGCCTTTCTGATTATGGGAGGCGGGATCCAGATGGAAACCTGGACAGGCAGCTGAGCTTCAAGTGCAATGTGTCAAACACATTTTCCAGCCTGGCACTAAAGGTATGTTCCACGCTCCAGTCATTTAAAACTATACATCGTTGCATTAGAATAGCAGTTGCCAACTTTTTTGGCACTAGGATCTGGTTTTATGGAGGACAGTTTTTCCATGGACTGGAGGTATCTTTGTGTATGTGTGTGGTTTCTGGATGATTCAGGCATGGGGAGAAGCTGGAAATAACGATGAAGTTCAGTCTGTCTCCACGGCCACTCACCTCTTGCGTGGTCTGGTACCTAACCACCACACTGGTTGGATGTGCATTCTTGGATTAGAATACTCAAAGTCTTTGGCTTTGTTTTAAAAACAAAAATGTTGTTAAAAGTTTTTTTGTGAGGGATGATGACAAGTGTTGGGCTATTATGCTTCTGTATGGGCTATTATGCTGCTGTATTAAAGGAAATCCAAACCTAGAAGAGCCCTATAATGACTTCCAGGTGCCCTAGGTATTTTTGCCTTGGGATCCTCTTTCACCACACAAAAATACCAAAATTTGATTTTATGACTACAATGTTATCAAGGCAAACATATTAATATTGCATATTTAAAATACTTTATTTCACCTAAAAGTTCTTTTTCTCGCTTCCTTTTCTTTTTTTCCCCCCTCCTGATTTTTTTTTTTTTTTTTTTTTTTTTTTTGGTGGTACTGGGGGTTGAACCCAGGGCCTCACACTTGCATGCTCTGCAAGTGCTGGACCACTGAGCTGCATCCCCAGCCCATTTTTTTTTTTTTACTTTTTGGAGACAGGGTCTCGCTACATTATGCATGCTGCCTCTGGTCTCAAACTTGTGATTCTCCTGCCTCCGCCTTCCCAGTCACTGGGATAATAGGCATGCACCACCGCCCCTGGCTTTCCTCTCCTGATTTTAAGACATTATAATCTTTCCATGGACCCCTAGTGGTATCGTGAGCCTTTGGCACTATGCCTAATGGAGAAGGCAGCTCTAAGGCTAGGCATTTACTCAAGCAAACTGTATATCAAGATTATTGGCAAAGAAGTGTAAATACCTGATATATGTTTTAAAATGTGTGTTTTGTTGGTGCAAACAAAAGTGAGGCATTTTTATTGACTTTTTAATTTGGGGTATAGGTGTATTTCACTAAACCACATCAAGGCAGGTAGTTGGAGGCGCGACTCCAACACTGTAATCGACCCACATTTTTTCACTTAGCTCTGCATGGACATGTGCTGTTGTGTTCTCTATAGTTTTTAATTACACAGAATCTTGTTTGTTTCTGGCTTCTGATGACATAGCAAACAGTAAGTATTCCAGTCATTTTAACGGCTGCATAATTGTTGATCAAATAGGCATTGGGTGTTTTGGTACATAGTAGGTCTCCAATAGTATCAAATGGATTAATGAATAATTAACATATTTTACTTTACCCTGATGCCCTTCATGAGGAGAGCTAATTTGCTAAATCTAGAAATATCATAGCCACTCAAGATAACCTCAGCTATGTCAGAATGTCTGATGCACGTAAATTTTCTCGATACCATTTACTCAGATGAAAATTTTGGCAAGATTTCTCAGCTGCTCTTGGCCCTGTGAGAGTATGTAATGCACCCATCTTGTACCTGTAGACCTGCTTCACTTTCCTCATTGTATCTTTTATTGGTAAAAATATACTACAAAAGAAATAGACACAGAAAACCAGGAGAGAAGTGTTTCTGAGGAACACTTAAAATTGATGAACCCTTTGGCTTAGATGATCATAGTTGGTAGGAAGGGATTAAAATGATGAAACCTCACATTTCATCAATTTCACAACCCACCCCTCTGTGTAGAGTTTCCACCAGCTAAAGCAGAACACTTAGGCGAACATACTCACATTTGCAAATTTTATACTATTCTATCCTTTTAAGGTCGTCCTGTGGTCAGAGAGTAAGAATACATTGCATTATTATTCATGCTTCATAGATGGACATGATTAAATGGAATGAAAAAGGAACATATCCTTTATGACCTAAAATGAGTTAAAAATGTTAAGATCAACAGTGTAGAGTGAGCTTAAGCTTTGCCACTTTAACAGAAGACTTCCCATTTTAAACTTAATGCTAGGGCAATTTTTATTCTTTCAGAATGCATTCTTTTAAAAAATCATTTGAATATACTACCTAGACAACTTGAAGATCCAGTAATTGATTATATTACCCTTAAATGGGGGCGTGTGCTAAATGAAGTTAAACCCATAAAAGAAGGAAGTCTTTAGTTAGCAGTGGGTGTCCTACTTGATTTGCTTCCTACATAGTTTTTGGAATCTCTCTGCTTCTCTGCATGCTACCATCGTAGCCTGGTTTGGACTTCCATTCCATACACACGCTCCTTAACCTACACATGGGACATCCTGCTAAACCCATTTGAGATTGAAAATATCCTAAGTTGAGAATGTGTTCAACATTCCTGACCTACCCAACATCATAGTTTAGCAACACAGAGTGTACTGTTCTTAGTTGTCTACTTCTGTTATCACGTGGCTGACTGGGGTTGTGGCTGGCTGCTGCCGCCTGACCTCACAAGCCAGTGTGGTACCACATACCGCTATCGCAGGGAAAGATCAAAAGTCAAGGGGCAGTTGGTACTGAATGTGTTTCTCTTGGATGAAGTCAAACCGTCCTACGTTAAGTCAGGGGCCATCTGACCACACCAGTGTAAGCTTCTAGTCTCTGTGTCTCTAGGCTATTTCTTGTCCTTCCTTCACATGTAGATTGGTCTGCCTTGGACTCCTGATAATTAGCCAGCTGTACCCTTGCAACCCTGACACTTAATAAAATACTGAAAACCTTTCTTATTGTTTAGCAAATAGCTACTTCCCCAGGCCCCTGAGTGCCTTTCTAGGCCTGCTGGTCCTTCTGTGGGGAGCACCATCCAGGCCTTTCTCTAGCTGAATGGCTGGGCCTGCAGAACACAGGCTTGGGGGCTCCCCATTTGATCGGGGGAGGCCGTCGGTGCCCATGTTGTCTCAGGTGTTAGCACTGTGAAGATTGTACCCAAGGGGGACCAACCCAAGGGGGGATATCAACCTTGGGCACCCCCTGATGAATAAGTCACATCTCTCTGCAGGCCTCTGTTGAGTGGCTTCATCACTGGGCATCCGCTTTCTTGCCCCACATCTCTTTCTCCCTCCTATCCCCTCTGTCCAATGGCAGCAGACTTCCCTTGGTTCCTCTGCCAACTACCTGGCCATCCTGACCTCAGGATCAGCCAGTTCTTCTGCTAGAATTTCCCGCTCCTCCTCGCCCTTCCCAGCTCTTTGTATTGCTAAGGCCCAGCAGAAATGTCACCCCCAAGGTGTCTTACCTGATAACCTCTAGTCTCTTTTCTCCCGTGGCACCCTTGAGTCCTTTCCTCCCCCTCCCCAAACACACTTCCTGGTAATGCCAGCCACACCTCTGTCCTCCCACGTTGCACAGGGGTTGCTCAGGGCAGAGCTAGTGTTTGAGGTCTCCTTGAGTTCAGGGCCTGCCCCAGAGGCCTCTGGGTCACTGCCCACTTGCCTGATTTGACTCTTGTTGTTGTTGTTAGGTGCCGTCGAGTCGGTATCCGACTCATAGCGATCCTCATAGGGTTTTCAATGGCTGACTGTTTCGGGATTGCCTTGGGAGTGGATTGCCAGGTCCTTCTTCCATTTTGGGGATGCTGGGAATTGAACTCAGGACCTCAGAGACTGCAGCACAGCACTCTACCAACCAAGCTAAATCCCAGCCTGAGCATAGCACTAATCCAGGCTGTTCTGACGTTTTCTCTCTAAAACGATTCCTTTCACTAGTTTTTATTTTGTTTTGTTTTTTTGCAGTACTGGGGGGTTGAATCGAGGGCCTTGCGCTTGCATGCTCTACAAGTGCTGGACCACTGAGCTGCACCCTTAGACCATTTTTTAACTTTTTGGGACAGGGTCTCGCTAAATTACGCTGACTGCCTCTGGTCTCGAACTTGCGATCCCCCTGCCTCCACCTCCCAAGCCACTGGGATTATAGGCGTGCCCCACCTCTTCTCACTATTGATGCCATAATTCAGGTATGTTAGCATAGTGGAGCAGTAGGTATTTCCAGCAACCTGCAGAGCCTTTTAGAAATCAGCTGGTGTTTGGAGTTCAGCTGTTATATAGACAAAAGGAATTGATTTTTTATAACTAGAAGTCTGCTTTTCCTTATGCATCCCACGTTTCCTCTCATCCCAGACACAGAACGCTGCAGCCCACCCGAAGTCCTCTCAGTTTCCAGACTAGTCATCATGTGTCTTTGTGCTTCCTACCTTGATTTCCGCCTGTTTGTTTGCACTTAGTCCATCCCCGCTCGGTGGAATCCCCGCTGGTCTTTCTCTGGGGCTCAGTGTAGACGACATCTTCTTTTCTTTCCTTAGACAGAATTAGATACCGTCTGTTAATCCTATGGTCTTTGTTCATTCTCAGAGATAGTTACAAAGTGGGACAATGCTGAATTGGCTCATAGGGAGGCCATATGATGTGACTAAGAGTGAGGTCTCTGCAGCCAGGCAAGTTGGCGTCATATTCTTTTCCCCAATTAACAGCTGTGCAAACTTGGGCAAGTGCCTTAACCTCTCTGAATGCCCATTCTTTGTTAATGGGGGATCATGGAATGGTAGGGGTTATTGAAGAGATTAAATTTGGTGAATGTATAGATATTCACAATAGTATGTGGCATAGAATAAGCAGTAAATGTTAGCTCTTATTGTTATTGTTTTGAGGTGGTGGTTATCTGTCCCGTTAGATTGTAAATATTTGAAAGCAAGGATTACAGGTACTTTCATTGTACATCTTCAGGTTCTGCACAGGGCCAAGCACAGAGTAACCAAATAGCTAATAACTGATGTTGAATAAAATTAATAGTCAAACCTAATTAACAAAGTCAGTTAAAAATTAATTCTAAAAGCAAACTTAATCCCTATTAATCTATAGCCATGAAATAATCAAAGGGTGGTATCTTGTTGATAACTAATTATTAATTAGTTATTAATTAAGCTATATCACAACACCTGTTTAAACCCAAATAACTAGATAGGAAAATATGGATAAATTAGTATTGTTTTAAATCCAGTGGTGTTGACTTATTCTGACTTTTGTGGTTGGAATTCCATAGATTTTAAGATCGAAACTTCTGAAAATTTTAACGTGTTAATAACATAGTGGAGGACATCTGGATTCTTCCATGAAGAAAGATACTAACATTGAGTTAAATTTGCTTGTGTGTTTGACTTAATGTCTGTACGCCACTTTCTTTTCAGCTTCGTTGTCAGTAGTGAACTGTGCATGCATTTAGCAAATAAGAGCTAGCTCCATGATAACATTCCCTTCACATGTGTTCACGCTTCAGCAGATTTTAGTATTAAAATTATTATTAAAACCAAATTATAGAAGTCAAAACATGACGTTCTTGCTTATTTATTACTGGCAAGTCAGTTACTTTCAGGGTTTTTCTCTCCTCCTAGCCCTGCCTCGGAAAACCGTCTTCCGCACTGCCAGAGTAACAATCACGAAATGCCACCCACAGGTCTGTAGTGCGTGGTGCTTCTCGCGGCCATGTTTCCACTTGGTCCTCACAGCCACTTGTTAGAAACAGCACTAGCTGTGTTCAGCCAGTGAGACTCAGAGAGGTTGGCCGGAATTGGGCAGTGTTAGCCAGCCGACTCAATGTGAGGCTGGAGCCTAAATACTGCTTTCTGATTTCAGACCTCCTGTTCTCCCTCATCCCTTGATCTTTTGATAATAAATATTAGAAGCCAAGGGCATGTATGTCCTGAAGAATTTTACAGAGATTTCCCCAGTTTATTAGCTATAATTGTGTTTATTTCTGTCTCACTGCTATAGTCCATACATCTTAAAGTACATATGTGGTTAAGTGAAATTATAGACTCTCTGTTCCCTGCCTTCAGGACAAGAGACAAAAGGTATAATCATGAGAAATGTACCAAAATAAGTAATTATCTTTCAGTGATTTTTTTTCATTAGATTTACACCATCTCCACGAATAGTGATCAGTACTTCTTTTAAAGGAATGAAGTGTACAAGTTTTATATCCTTACTATAAAAATCTAAACCTTGCCTGGCGTGGTGGTGTACACCTGTAATCCCAGAGGCTCAGGAGTCGGAGGCAGGAGGATCACAAGTTCGAGACCAGAGGCAGTCAGCGTAACTTAGCGAGACCCTGTCTCAAATAAGTAAAAAAGTTGGGCTGGGGATGCAGCTCAGTGGTCCAGCACTTGCAGAGCATGTAAGCGCAAGGCCCTGGGTTCATCCCCTAGTACCGCAAAAAAAAAAAAAAAAAAATCCAAACCTTATTGATACTTATGAAGTTTGCCTTACTAAGACCTTAGGGCACCCTCTCTCCATCTCAGAGAATCTATAATTATTTAGTAGTATTTATTGAACTTGGAAAAGTATTCTAGAATCCCTTAAGTATGTAACAGCTATGAGCACATAGCTCTCTGCTCTCAGTGATCTTAGGTATTTGTTCATTATTGTTTTTGGTTGGTTTTGCAAGTATAAACTTGTATAGACCTTTTTGTGACATCTATAAAGTATAGATGTTTCCTTATTTACCTCTTTTAGAAAATGTTGGGTATGGCTTTTTAAAAAGCGATTTAACTTGTCATTACTAATACTTTCCCAGAGTGTTATGCTTTTTCTTTAAGTAGTTTTGTGTTCAAACTAAAATTATTTCGTGTATTTTGTGGTACTCAGGGTTAAATAAATGCCTATTATGTAACACTGTATTAAGATTTTGAGGAGTTGTTTGTTTTGTGGTGCTTGGCCTTGAACCCAGGGCTTTGCACATGCACGGAGATGCCCCCCTAGCCCCCTTTTTATTATTTTTTACTTTGAGACAGGGTCTCGCTAAGTTGTGCAGGCTGCTTTTGGCCTCAAACTTGCGATCCTTCTGCCTCAGCCCTCCTAGGAGCTGGGATTACAGGCATGCACCACCAGACCCGGTTCACAGTTTCCTCTTGAGAAGCAAAGGTGTCAGTGCTATTCCAGTTATTTAAAATAACTCCTTGGTTCTGCGATGTCTAGAGAATCCTGCTACCACATCTTAAGTACGCTGTGTAAGTTGACTGAAACCTACTCCTCAAATTCGTCTCCTGCCATGTGTAACTGGCCACAGGACCTTGTCAGTCTGAGTTCTGTGTTCTATTTACGCTCCCTGTTTGCTTCCCAGGCCAGGGTCCTCCACTGAAATGCTCTTCCACCCTGCTGTTGTCCTACTAACTCTTGACTCCCTACATTTGGTTTTTAGCAAAATAATTCTGTTGGGAATGGGAAGAATGGATCAGAATGAGAAAGATGGGCAGCCAGGTGAAAGACTTTAAGGGAGCCCTTAAGCTCGGGCTTTGTGGGTGAGAGAGTAGAGGTCTCCACCGCAGCCTGCTTTCCTGGATGGCTGCTCCCTCTTCTGGACTCACAGAGCACTGTGCACACATGGTTCACACCCAGCACGGCGGTGTCCATGTGGAATGCACTCTCAGCTCCTCCAGCTGGACCAGGGGAGTTTCTGGATGCAGATAATCCCATTCAGTTTTTTCTTCTATCGGTGTTCCTACTCGCTGGCACTTGTCTCTGCTAAAATTAGCTCGCAGTTTATGAAATTAACCAAGTCATCGATATGGCATGTTTATTTAAGAAAAAGGTTCTGTTGAAGCCAAGCCAGGGACCGTGGCACAGGCCTGTGATCCCAGGGACTGGGGAGGTGGAGGCAGGAGGATGGCAAGTTCGAGACCACTGGCAGTCTGCATAATTTAGTGAGACCCTGTCTCAAAAAGTAAAAGAATGGCTGGAGGTGCAGCTCAGTGTTCCAGCACTTGCAAAGCATGCAAGCGCAAGGCCCTGGGTCCAACCCCCAGTACCGCAATAAAGAAAGAAAGAAGGAAAGGAAGGGAGGGAGGGAGGGAGGGGAGGTTCTATCAAAGCACATGGTTGACTTTAGAATTACTTAACTGTCATGCATACAACAATGCTGGGACAAAGCAGATACTTACAAATAATCAGTTTAATGAATGTTGGAAGTTTAAACACTCATTTTAAACTAAAGATGCCATGAAAATATTTGGTAGAAAATGTTTTGCCTGAGAAAAAGCATAAAAATGTTTCTGCTGTTCTCACAAATATAACCTGATGTATAAAAAAAGTTTATTAAGTTACTTGCCCTAGTAAATTTCTATAAAGTATATAAATTTCTCTTGAGTACACCATCAGGAGCACAGTGAGGGAAATCACACACAGGTCAATTAATTAAAAATTTGAAATCCTAAGCTAGGTGCTCTGGAGCACTCCTGTAGTTCCAGCAACTCAGAGGCTGAGGTGGGAGGATCATGAGTCTGAGGCCGGAGGAGTCCGCACAATTTTACAAGACCCTGTCTCAAAATAAAAAGTAATGGAAAAGGAGCTGGAGGTGGAGCTTAGTGGTAGAGCACGTGCCTAGTATGTGCAAGGCTCTGGATTCAATACTTAGTACTGCAAAAAAGAAAGGAACAAAGGAAGGAAGGAAGGGGGAAAGGAGGGAAAGAGGGAGGGAGGGGTAGGTAGGTAAAGAAGGAAGGAAGGTAGGAAGGAAGGAAGAGAAAAAATTCTGTTAAATTCTATTGGCAATGTGAACGTTACTTTAGAGGGAAACAGGTGGTGACCAAGAGATAGTTCTTAAAAGGGGGAATTTTTTTTAAAGGATGGTTCATTGTTTGTCTCTTTAGTGTATTATTTTTTGAATGCTGAGTAATTTAAAAATCCCCTGTAAAGAAATCAGAGAAATCAGAGAACAGTCCCTGATCAGTCAGCATTTTCATTTACTCCTTCTGTTACATTTTTTCAAACATGTGTTTCTTAAGTCTCAAGGAAACTGATGCAAACAGTTTATTGAATTTAAACTTCTATTATGTTTGGATGATTTCCTTATGTTATTTGACTATTTGAATCCAGCGTACGTCATCTTAAAGTTCCACAGCCTAAATTTACTGTACTTATATATGTGGTACCTCTGCAGCCGTAGCACTGTGGCGTCCGATCCCGTCAGATCTCGGAAGCTAAGCAGGGTCAGGCCTGGTTAGTACCTGGATGGGAGACCGCCTGGGAACACCAGAAGCTGTAGGCTTGGGAGAAGGACCTGGCAACCCCCTC
>VMDO01019301.1:0-40008 GCA_007922755.1 Pedetes capensis | reverse complement strand
TATTACTAACTATGATATATTTGTTCTTCAGCCAGTTTTTCTGATTGTGTGCACTTTATAAAGTAAAGGAATGTACAGGCATTTTTGATGGAAGTTCTTCTACCTAGTTTGCTTGGATTCATCCACATATCAGTATTCAACCAGAAATATTGCATTGTTAATGTTCTTAGTTGTGAGCTACAGAAACCAAATAAAAAGAGCTTAAACAAAAAAGAGAATTTATTGAAAAGATTTCAAAGCCTTTATGGAATTGATGGAAAGTTTTCAGCCTGAACCACTGAAAACAAGGCAGAATCTGAATTCGGCCATGGGATGAAAGTGTAGAGTGATAAACTCAATGTTATGGCCAGGAGTATACTTCTATATTGGCTGTAGAAATATTCTTATTGTCAACTATTATTTCATGTCTATATTAGTTTGCTAGGACTTCCATAACAAATTACCAGACTGGGTTGGTTAAACAACAGAAATTTGTTCTTCTCACAGTTCTAGGGGCTGGAAGGCCAAGATCAAACTGTCAACAAGTTTGGTTTCTTCCAAGGCTTCTCTCTCCTTTGCTTGTAGATGGCAGCCTTCCGGCTGTGTCTTCACATGGCCTTTCCTACTACCTGGGTATTCTTGGTCACTCAGGATGTCTATATTTTCTCTTTTTTAATGATAGCACTTGGACAGGAATGTTGTTGTTGTTAGGTGCTGTCGAGTCGGTATCCGACTCATAGCGACCCTCTGTACAACAGGGGAAACACTATTGTCAGTGCTTCTCTGCTGTTCATAGGGTTTTCAATGGCAGATTGATTTTTGGGAGTGAGTTGCTGGGTCCTTCTCCCGAGCCTACAGCACCTGGTGTTCCCAGGCTGTCTCCCATCCAAGTACTAACCAGGCCTGACCCTGCTGCAGGCATTACCTCAAATAGTAATCACTTATTCTCCTATCTAGCTGTAACTCATACTTATGATGGCTCTCTGTTCTCCCCACCTCCCAGCCTCTGCTAACCACCACTCTACTCTTGGTTTCAATGAGTTTGATTGTTTTATATTCTATATATGAGGTTTTATTTTCTTGAATGTGGCCTTTGAAGCATTCTACTCTTAGTTATGTGCCTAGAAAATTTACAAAGAACATAGGTACACAAAAAACTTGTATTTAAGTGTCTATAGGAGCTTTATTCATAATAGCAAAAAGTTGGAAAAAACCTCCTCAAAAGTTTATGAGTTGATGAATTATAAATAAAATATGCATTCCATATGATGCAATATTATGAATGAAGTATTAACAAAAGCTACAACATGGATAAACCTTGAAAACAAAAGACCACATATCCTATGATTTGATTAAATGAAATATCCAGAACAGGCAAGTCTATAGTGAGACTACCTGTTGTTCTACTTAATGTTTGGGGCTGAGATGTAGGATGGAAAAAGGTGATAGCTAAAGGATATTCAATTTCATTTTGTGTTTATGAAAATGATGTCAAATTAACTATGATAATTATTGCAGATATATGTGAATATGCTAAAAATCATTGAATTATACACTTTAAATGCTTGACTTGTAGAGTATGTGAATTAGTTGTATAGATATTTCAAAAGTCCACATGATGATAATGAATTTGTAGGTCTCCTGGTTTCATGTATGTGTTATGTGGCATAAAGTAAATGAAATTGTTACTTATCTTGGTATCTGTGTGTGTGTGTGTGTGTGTGTGTGTGTGTGTGTGTATGTGTGTATTTATAGACATTTGTAGAGATCTACTAGACTGAAAGATTCTGACAGCTACTCTCCAGCTTCTGGTTCTCAGAATATGCAATCAGGAATACAGCCCTCTTATAATGAGATTTGCTAACCATTTAGGCACTATGAAGAGTTTTTTGAAAACTATTTAAATGTTTGGAGGTGGGTGTCATCCAGAAAAATTATAGCACATTTTACATATAATTTACTACACTAGAAACTGATTTTATTGGAGGCACAAAAAAGAGGGCTTTCACATTCCTTCTTTTTCAAAAAATAAGCCCCCAGTGCCTGAAAAAAATAAGATAAAATTATGCAGTAACTCCAAAGCATATATTGATTTGGCTACAAAAGTTATTACAATTACATCAAACTTTGCTTATATTTACATAATAATTAATAATAATTAAGATATCATCTAATAACACACTGTTTTACTCTAGAATAAATATTTTCTGAACATTGACAAAAATATTGTATTCCAAAAGAGAAATTGTCAAATTAAAGAAGGAAATTGACACTTAAATGTTTTACCTGTCTGACCCTTAGAACACCTGAAGATCATCCACAGATTTTCCATAGTTGAAGATTTTTACAGAGAAAAGCTCTGGATTTTGGCCAAGAAATCATTTTTCTCACTTCTAAGATCAGTGCTTCTCAAGTAGGTTTTAACTCACAGTAATTTTTAAGAACTAGCTAAGAAGTAGGAAGTCCTTCTTCCCTTCAGTGAATCTTCCATTAGCCCCTACAATACTTTACCACTTTTATTTTTTTCAGTGCTGGAGCATTGTGTTGAACCTAGAGTCTCATGCATGCTGGGCAATTGTTCTACCACTGAGGTGAATCCCTAGCCCTTTATTTATTTATTTATTTTACTTTTTGTTTTTGAGACAGAGTCTTCCTAAATTGTATGGGCTGCCTATGGCCTCAAACTGATGATCCTCTGACTTCATCCTCCTGAGTTGCTAAGATTACAGCACTTTGCTCCCAGGTCACTTATCACTCTTTATTTCTCCTTACATATTTTCTAGATGCATCAGATCTATAAATAATATCAGGTAATTACTTTAATCTCTCTTCATGGGTTTTCTTAAACATGTTACAGGGAAACAGATATCTTCAGCAGATTTTCACTGTTTCTTTTCTTTAAAAATACATCACTGTCCTAATCATTATACTACCTGATTATATATGAAGGATCACAATTATGAAATTTGATTTAATGTTTAGATGTAATACATTGTCAAATGTTAGAGTTCAGAGTATCAAATGTATTGCCCATGTTAAACCAGTATTCCTTCTTCAAACCTCATGTCAGAAAAATAATTTTAAAAAAATAGAATATGTAACAGGCTGGGATGTAGCTCAGTTGGTAAAGCGCTGCTCTGCAGTCTCTGAGGTCCCATGTTCGATTCCCAGCACTGCAAAATGGGAGAAGGACGTGGCAACCCACTCCCAAGGCAATCCTGAAACAGTCAGCCATTGAAAACCCTATGAGGGTCAGTATGAGTCGGACTCGACTCGATGGCACGTAACAGCAGCAACAGAATATGTAAAAGTGTTTTCTTCTGCACTTTGTCACAATTTGACCAAATTTGACCATACTATACCTTTCTTTTTTCTTTTCTTTTTGTAAATACTTTTTGAGACAGGGTTTCGCTAAATTACGCAGACTGCCTCTGGTCTCGAACTTGCGATCCTCCTGTCTCTGCCTCCCAAGCCACTGGAATTACAGGCATGTGCCACCGTGCCCGGTGCTCATACTATACCCCGTGCTCATACTAAACTCAACTGGGATTTAGCTCAGTTGATAGATTTAGCTCACTCTTTCAGATTGTGCTGATTCAGTTGATAGAGTGCTTGCTCTGTGCACTCTAGGACCCTGTTTTTGTTGTTTTTAGGTGATGTTGAGTCGGGTTCTACTCATAGCCACCCTAGGTACAACAGAATGGAATACTCCTCAATTCTGTGACCAGAGCACAATCCTATTTATGTTTAAGCCCACTGTTGCAGACACTGTGTCAATCCATCCAGTGGAATGTTTTCCTTTTTTTCATTCACCCGCCACTCTTCCAAACATTATGTTCTTTTCCCAGAATTGGTCCTTCCTGACAACATGGGTTCAAGCCCTAGAAGCACAAAAATGGGAGAAGGACCAGGCAGCCCACCTCCAAAACAATACTGAAACTGCCTTTGAAAATCCTATGACTAGCAGAGTATCACTGACATAGTTCCGGGCATGGCATAGTGTTGGGGAGAGTTTTATTCTACTGTACATAGGGTATCTATGAGTCAGACCCAACTTGAGGGCACCTAACAACAACATATCATTCAAACATAATTTCCCTGCTTAGAGTCTTTCAGATTGTGCTGATTCACACATATTAAGTTACTTTTCCTGACTAGTTCATTATTACTTAAGTTCCATCTATTTCAAATATTATCATCCCTATCTGTGTCAAGATAAATGAGAACTTAACAGAGGGAAATATAATTTCTACTAGAATAAATATACACTGACCTCATGAGAGTGATGTTTATCTCATCCATCCAATTAAAATGATTTCCACAAATAGAGTCCACACTCAAGATTAATCGTGTAAACAAAAGAGCAAAGACAGAGACTTGCAACATATTCTGAGAATAAATGTTTAGGAAAGAACATCTAGAAGATAAGATTTCTCTGACTGAGTAGTGGAGAAAAGGATTTAAATGTAAATTGTGGTGCAATTGCAGAAAATCTAAGAGATAAGACTACAAAATTTGACTTTCAGTCAAGGAGAAAACATTGAAGCTGGTGTTGATACGTGAAAATCAAAGTGAGATGTGTGTAGGTTAACATGGATGTACATAGGCTGATAAGGAGGTTCTTCAAACATTTATCTAAAAAACATCATGATGTACATGCTAGAATAATTCAGAAAATCAGTTCAACTCCATTATCTTTCACAAGCACCTTACGCTCTGAAAACACAAGAGTATCATCAGTCAAACAAGAGATTTCTAATTGCTTTCAAAGAAATTGCAGAAAAAAATGAAATTGGTTAAATAATGAAAACAGAAAGAGAGTGACTATTAAAAAAAGTTGTTGTTGATGTTGTTAGGTGCCATCCAATTGGTATCTGATTCACAGAGATTCTATGTACAACAGGCAAAACACTATTGTTAGTGCTTCTCTGTTATTCATAGGGTTCTCAATGGCAGATTGATTTTTAGGAGTGGGTTGCTGGGTTCTTCTCCCAAGACTACAGTATCTAGTGCTCCCAGGCAGTCTCCCATCCAAATACTAATGAGGCCCAACCATGCTTAGCTTCTGAGATCTGACAGGATCTGATGCCACAGAGCTACAGCTGCAGGTGTTAAGAAAAGAGAAAGGAAAAATGTAATACAATTATGTATAATAAGGCTAGAGAGAATAGAAATGAACAAGCCATGTGACTTGTCTCAGTGGGAGCTACTGTCCCATCCACTTTATTTTTCCATTTGGTGCAAAGAATTCATAATATGAGTTAGATATTTTATGAAGACTGATTGAATATGACCCCAAGTTTTTCTATAATGCTTGAAGAATTAAAGGATTAAAATTCTTTTGAATGGAATTTAGGAAATAGGAAAATTCTAATCCTATAATTAAAATGCTTCAAATGTTAAATTGGGGAATCATCTAGCTATGCATATTTTAGTTCTTAATGTCTTTTTTCATGATTCAGACCTAAAATATAATCAAAAACATAATTGGGGGAAGATTAAGTATATTAGAGCTTGACAGTGAAGGATTCTTGTGGGAAATATCCAAGTTTTTTCTTTCTTTCTTTTGTTGTTTTGTTTGACTTTGATTTTCAGTGTTACTAAAATTTAACATTTAGATATTCAGGACATACTGCCAACCTATTTTTAAATAAGTCTATGGGTAATCCCTAAAATAAATATATAGACAGAAAAATGAGTAATTGATCTAGACAAAGTGATTGATCTTAAAATATATTACATTGTACCTGTTTCAGTTCATTTGGACTGCTATGACAAAATATCATAAACAGTATAGCTTATAATCACAGTAAATTTATTTCTTATAGTCTTAGAGGCTAGGAATTATAAGGTCAAGGTGTCCCTTGATTCACTGCTGAGGTCCTTCTTCCTAGCACCTTCTTGTATTCTTACATTGTGGAAGGAACTGGCTACCTCTCTGGGTTCCCTTTCATAAGGGCACTAATCACGATAGCAAGTGCTCTGCATCATTACCTAATACCTCTCAAAGGCCCCACCTTCTAATACCACCACGTTAGTGCGTTAGGTTTCAACTTACAGATTTTTCGGTGGGATACAAACGTTTAGGCCATAGTAGGACTTACTCAATAAAAAGCAAATACTCACATACTATACCAGTCAAAACATGTTTAAAATATTGAGGACCTGAAAGACATTTTTAACAAAATAACAGTTTACTCTTAAACTTGACATAGTAATGTAACTGTATTCATTTCTTTCAATGAATCTATTTCATACAGTTGTAAACATGTGTTTGTATCTGTGTTTGTGCTTGTGGATAGGTTCTGTGCTCAATTTACTTTCCAAGGAATTCATTAGATGAAGATATTTATTTTCATTTCTGGCTTTAATATTTTGTTTTTCAGAAACTTCATAATACCATCTTGAATGGAATCAGTTACTGTACAATTTATTGCATAATATCCATACAGTTAGTGTCTGTTTAATATTTTCATTAATAAAACATTTTCTTTAAGATTATCTTTAGACACAAATATATATTTTTAATAATTAAAATTCATGATCTGTAAGTATGTTTTAGACACTACTAAGTTTTTTTCAGTTGTTTCACATTTTATTCCTCAGAATAACTATCATAGACAAGTTCTTTTATAATATGTTACAAATAAGAAGGATGAGGTCTTAGAACATTGGCTCATTTACCCATAGTAACACAGTAATCCAGCTAGAGCCAGAATTCAAAATAATTGTAACTCCTAACTCTGAATATCTGAATTAAGTTATTCTGTCTCCACTTTATATGTAAAAAGTAAAAGTTATTATGATCTAAAAACATTTGTACCATCTTCCCTAAAATGACATGGATTTGCCAACTGTCTAGCAATACTTGAACACACAGTGTCTTTTGAGGAAATTACATCAAAGTACATGAATAACAAGTCAAAGAAATAATTCAAATAGCTAGAGATAGAAAATTGACATACTTAAAGTTACTGGATACAAAAGAAATTATACTAGGTCTTATATTCAATTAAGGTTATCAACTATATGAAGTATCTCTTCAAGGAATGTACATGTTACTGTTATTGTTGTTAGGTGCCATAGAGTCAGTATCCAACTCATAGTGACCCTATATGCAACAAGTGAAACACTATTTTCAGTGCTTCTCTGCTATTCATAGAGTTTTCAATGGAGGATTGGTTTTTAGGAATGAGTTGCCAGAGTCCTTCTCCCGTGTTACTAGAAAACAAATATTGTGACTCCTTATAAGAACATTCTCAATCAGGCCTAAGATTGATGCACTACCATATTTAAAATATTAAATTTCATGGTGGTATTTGAAACTATAACTGCAATGATATTATTGGTAGAACCAGAGGAAGACAACAGGAAAAGAGAGCAAAGTGGTTCCTGAAATAACACTTAGATTTACATATTAGATTTTTGTAGAAGTAAGATATCTTTGATTAAAAGTGTCAAAACTTTCCCAAATTGAGGTTGCTTTGTGTTTTGTTTTTGTTGTTGGTGGTGGTGGTGTTTAATTCCTTCTCCTACTGGAAGCAGCAATTCAAACAATGTCTTTAAGATTACTTTTCACTCGCTTCCAAGGTTTTTTTCACCACGTGTTTGGCTCCATTCTTAGCCAATAAATAGTTCAATTAACATCACCTCTGTTCATTTGCTCATTCTTGAACTTTTATCTATAGCCTAGATTGGCCTTGAGGCACAAATTTGTCACAAAATGATAAATGATGTAAAGGAAAACAAAAAACAAAACAAAACAAAGCAAAAAACCTTTTTCCTTCTCCTAATCTTGGTTTTCTTAGTTTGGAGACTGCAAACTATAATGGTGCAATACAAATTAATAGGAGTAAATCAAACACAAGTTTATTAATATGTCTGTCATGCATAATAACACAGAAGTGTTCGTGACTTGTAACTCAAAGTGGTAGTAAAACCTGGGGCTAATGCAGCATCTCAACAAAAGCATAGTATTTTTTTTAATAGAAGTTGCAAGTCAAACATAAAGGCTTTTAGTTTCAATGGGTAGCAAATTGAGGGAAGGCAAATCTGTGGGTAGACTAATCATAGATAGGGGCTAGTTTGTGAGATCTCTTTGTGTAAACTCTTTCTCTGTGCTAACTAGTCTCTGTAATGAGGTTTTTATCCCTTTCCTGAGCAAGAAGTAGGTAAAGGACAGCTACCTTCACAAAAGGAATTTATATTCTGTTTCCAGTTTCATAGCAGGAGGGCAGAAAGATTTTCCTATGTTTGTTTTGTTTTCATTTGCTTTCAACTCAAAATAATCATGTATGCCTGGAATATTTTGAGGTGATTCTGAACCTCTTCAGTGAGCTAATGCTGACAGAAACATGTTGGCTGAATGTGGGCAGTTATAACTTGGAGTGGATCAATATAAAGTTTATGCTAATACAAGGGTGTTTATTGCTTTGGACTGTGTTATATTCATGCATGCATAAAATACAGTATGCCAGTAGATATCAACTTCCAGGTACTCTTCTCAACATGGCATACCTGGAAAAGACAGATATGCAACTACTTGATCTACTACCACTAGATAGAGCTAATTTCATAACAGATCCAGAGAGGTTGTGGCAATCATAAAACATGAGTGTCACATAAGAAGTAACCACATCCTTCCTCACATTACAGCTTACTGTTCTCTTGAACACAAAACTGAAGCTCAATGATGATTTTAGAATTCCAAATTTACAATGAGAAATATGAGACTGTCATTATTCTGTGAAATGATTTAAGAAAATTTAGAAATGTATACACTATAAAAATTATAGTTTACATGGCATAGCTCTGGAACCACCAATGGCTAGAGATGCATATTTAAATATGGATATATACTTAGTTATTTTCCATGATAACCCCAAAATTATAAAGTGAAAGATAGTAGTTGATTATAATTAAGACTTTTGCTTTTAAGAGAGGATTTTTGTAGACTTGGATGGTGAGTCAGCTGCATAAATATTCACAAGGGCTGATATTCAGCTACTGTACTCAAGTATGGTATTACCTAATGTTAAAATATTGAAACATTTTCATATAGGTTGTTATAAAAGAGCTACTTACTCAAAACTCTCAAGGAACTCTGCTGCATGGCATTCTTCTTCTGTTCTTGGAATTGAAAGATCACTAAGTTACCAACATAATACCTGCCTCAGGAGGATCCTCCAAGGTCCTATCTGACTTGGCTATTTCCTGTATTAGTCAGCTAGCATATTATTGTGGCAGAGAAACCAAACAAAGCAAATTTGTAGAAGGAAGTATTTATTGGGGGCTCATGGTTAGAGGATGAGTCCATACTGTTGGTGGGGCAGGTATGGTGGCAGCAGGTAGAGAGTCTCATTTCAGACAACCTCATGACATGGTGGATCAGGAGCAGAGAGAGCAGAGAGCAATCAGAACCATAGGTGTAGGGTAAACTTCAAAGGCCCACCCCTAAGGAGCTGCTTCCACAAAGCTAGAATCCTAACACCCAAAGTTCCATCACCCCTACAAATCGTGGCTCTACATGGGGACCAAAAGTTCAAACACATGACCTTTAGGGGATATTTAACACATGACCCCTTGGTCCTCAAAGGTCATAATGATCTCATCATGCAAAATTCACTTGATCCAACTTTAAGAGTCTCCAAAATCTTAACAGTCTCAACAGTGTTCAAAAGCCTAAGTCCAAAATCTCCACTGAGACTGGAGGCAAACAGCTGTGAGCCTCTATTAAAACAAAACAAAACAAAACAAAACAAAACAAAAAAACAGGTTATGTACTTTCAACATACACAGAGTGAGAATTCCTATTCCAAAAAGGAGGAAGAGGGACACGAAAAGGAAAGATTGGTCTGAAGCAAGACTGATAACCACTGTAGCTCCTGTAGCTCCATGTCTGGCATCTGGGATGTGGCATCATTGGAGCTCAAACAGGTTTTGGCAGCTCCACTCTCATGCCATTTCAAGCACACATGGTCCTCTTGAGCTGACTTCACTTTTGCTGACAGCTTCCCTCAGCAGATTTTCATGATACTAACATTGCCAACATCATGGGGTCTCTATTGCTGCTTAGGCTACACACTCAAAGCTTCATTCACCAGGTGTTCAGGGGCTCTCCACAGGACACCTCATCCTGGAACACATTGCTTACCCTCACAGGCTACTTTCTGGGAACTTCATGACAGCCTCCATAACCTCATAACTATTACATTCTTCATGCCTGCAATACCAGCACCCCATGGATGTTGCCAAGGGTTACTGCTAGGTGGAGAAGTAACTGAGCCCTTATGGACCATGGCTACAGTGGAAGTCCTTTTGCATCAGGACCTCCTGTAGACATTTGCTTTTCATTCACTTTCTTTACAAATGGGTTTGCTATTTCTTACCCAAGAGCCTTAGATGGGAAGGGTCTGGCCAACTCATTCTGTGTCAAGAGGATATTTCTCCATTATGTTATTTTATGGCACTTATCTCTTCAAAAACTACAGCCCCCTGGCCCAAATAGGCCCTGTCTGAAGTAACTTTAGTCAAGCTACAGGTCTTTGTTCTTTAAAGTGCACATTTTTAAGATCCTCCTGTTATGCTTTTTGCTCCATTTTTTCCATAAATCTGACTAATAAGCAACAACCATGCTACTCTCCCTATATCTCACTGTCCTATGACATTACTTCTGCCATGTTAATTAGTCCATTACTTTTAAATTCAGTCTCACTAACATCTTCAGGATATGGACAAATCACAGATAAAGTCTTTGCTAGAATGTGATGTGTATCACCTTCAGTTCAATTTCAACAGGGTCTTCATTTTCCTCTGAAACTCTGTGATCCCACTTCACATTTCTATCAACTGCACCATTTTGGTCTTTCAAACGCTCACCAAAACCTCCTCTCAAGGTGTGCTTACAGCATTCCAGGACTTTTTTCACTCACATCTCCAAATAATTCCAAATTTCTCCTGCAAATAACTTCCAACAGTTTAGGAACCACATGGCCAACAATCACCCCACCCACTGGCACGAATTTTCTATTTCAGACAATTGGTGCATTGCTGTGGTAAAAGAACAGACTGAAGCGAACTCATAGGAGAAAATATTTATTGGAGGTTCATGGGTAGAGGGTATGTTTCTAAGTACAGTAGGGTAGGCATAGTGGTGGCTGGCAGCAAGGCCAATATCTGGCAGCATATAACCTGATAGGAAGCAGAGAGCTGAGAGAGAAACTGGAACTGTAGGTGTGGGGTAAGCTCCAAAGGCCTGCTCCTAGGAAGCCCCTTCTGCAAAACTAGAATCCCACTACTTAAAGCACCATAGCCTTCGCAAATAGCAACACCTCCTGGGGACCAAATGTTCAAACATGTGACCTTTGGGGGACATTTAAATCCAACCTATAATAGTACCCAAGCATTTAAAATATGTAAGTATTACTCCATGTATCACTATGTTTGGCAACAAAAATATTTGGAAATAGTGTGTTGGATGGTTTTGATCTTTTTTTAAAATTTTATAACACCAGTAAAACAGAGAGAAAATAAAATAACACCACCTTTAATGCCATGGAGAACAGCCAAGGAATCGATGTTATGTAGTCTTAGTAACCCAAAGAAAAGACAAGTGTAGTAAATCTAGAATTTTATATAGATTTTTTTTTCCTTTTCAGGTTATTGTTAATGTTACAGTAGCAACTGAAAAGTTGAGATGGTAAACAGCAAGTTACTATTACAGAGTTAACACAATGAGTGGAGACTTGGGGACAGTTTGTATAATTGAGGCACAATATTTTAAGATTAGGGACCAGAAGGGGGATAATCCCTAGTAAATACATGAAATTTTACTTTGGTACCCACATGTTTCTGTAGTTTAGAAATAAGAATGATTCAGAAATATACCAGCTTACTGAGAGGTTTGACACAGCTGTAGGTCATCTTAACCTCAAATTGTAGTTGTATGTTCTCCCTCAGATAAAATTACTTGCCAAGAGCAAAAAGAAATCTTCCTTGGAGAAAATAATGCAGAGTATCGAATACCCACCACAATTCTCATCCATATGCCACTCAATCAAAAGTAACATAGTATATTTTTAAAGAAGAATTGAAAATAAAAGAATATATATTTCTATAAATAAAACAAAGATACATTTTGTTGTAATAGTTAGGTGCTTTCAAGTCAAGTCTGATGCATACTGACCAAGTCTGATGCATACTGACCCTATGTACAACAGAATAAAACACTCCTGACACTGTGCCATACTCATTCTATGTCAGTGCCTCTCTGCTGTTTATAGGATTTTCAATGGCTGATTGTTTTGGGAATGAGCTGCCAGCTCCTTCTCCCATTCTTGCAGTGCTGAGGATGGAACACAGGGCCTCAGAGAGTGCAGACCAGCACTGTACTAACTGCTCTAAACCACAGCCAAAGAGTAGATAGATAGATAGATAGATAGATAGATAGATAGATAGATAATCATCTATCACTGTGTTTGAGTTACAATGCCAATTGTCAATGGCTATAATAGAGAAGTTGTAACAGTGACTATACAGTCTGCAAACCTATAATGTTTACTCCCTGGGTTTATGCAGCAAAATTGTAATAGCCCCTTATTAGAAAACAAAACATTCTATTTTAGAAATAATTCGTCTTCATATCTTTTCTTATTTTGTGGTATTTTGTGTTTGGAGTTTTCATCTTTTCTTCTTTGTCTTCTACAATATTCTACTTGGACATTGGTAGAAACTGCTTCACTATGCTCTCATGGTTGTATTGCAGACAGTTATAATCCTCTGTCTTCCTTTATTTGTGGTTATTCAGTTAATACAGATCTCAGGAAAAGAAAGCCATGAAAGATCATATCTAAAGTGGTTTGACTTCTTAATCCTACGAGTAGAAAGAAATAACTTAGGTATAAATTATTACACCTTACACTGACATTATTAAAACAAGAATTTCAAACCTCTGAAAAATGGGGTTCAGATTGGGTGTGGGTTCAATATATTAAAATTTATAGGGTTTAGGTTTGGTTCGTGTTTGTGTTTAAGTCCTATGTATAGATAGTAGGGCTTCAGACAGAACTCTAACCTGAACCTTGAACCCGATCAGTTTCAAGCATTTAAAAAAAATTTTCTGAACCTGAACTTAGTGAAAAAAATTGAGTTTTGGTTCAGCATTTATTTTTATTGTAGGTGGTATCATTAGCAATTTTATTGTATGTGAAAATTTTAAAAATATTGAAAAATATCTACTCAACTATGTACACACAGGGCTGGGGTTTAGCTCAGTTAGTAGAGTGCTGCTCTGTACTCTCTGAGGACCCCGATTGGATGCCCAGCACCACAAAAATGGGAGAAGGATATGTCCTGAAGCAACCCTAAAACAACCAGCCATTGAAAACCTGATGAGAGTTGCTGAGTTGGACACAACTTGACAGGACCTAACAACAATACATGCTCAGGATTAAAATTTTAAACCTGAACCGGAACCAAACCCAAATCTTTACATTTTAACATATTTAACCTTTGCTTGATCCTGAACCCAATTTTTTGTGGGTTTGAATCTCTGATTTAATTCAGTCAGAACTACATCCACTTTCATATTTTATTTACATTTTTGAATTGAAGTAGAGAGAACAGTTAATTGCACACACACACAAAAAAAATACATATACATAGAAAAAACAAGTCACAGCATATCAATTCCAGTAAATGAGTAATCAAATAAAACTAAAACACTTACAAAACTAAAACAGTTGAAAGAGATAGAAAGCAAAAAATATTGCAAACAGCAAAATGATGTAAGTTGCATTTTTTCATACTTCAAATTGTTGTTGTTGTTAGGTGCCATATAGTCAGATCCAACTCATAGCAAACCTATGTATGACAGAACGAAGCACTCCTCACCACTATGTCAGGCACACGATCTTTTTTATGTTTAAGCCCATTGTTGCAGCCACTGTGCCAATCCTTCTTGTTGAGGATCTTCCTTTATTTTGTTGACCTGCCACTCTCCCAAACATGATGTCATTCTTCAGGGATTGGTCCCTCCTGAACAAAATGCCTGAAATAAATAAGATGCAGTCTAGCCATACTTGCTTCCAAGGAGCACTCTGGTTGCACTTCTTCTAGGACAGATCTGTTGGTTCTTTTGTCAGTCCGTGAAATATTCAATATTTGTCTCCAGAACCATAATTCAAAAGCATCAATTCTTCTGTCTTCCTTATTCATGGTCCTTCACAAGCATATGATGCAACTAAAAATACCATGGTATGAGTCAAGCACACCTTCATCTTCAATGTGACATCTTTACTTTTTAACATTTTAAAGAGGTCTTTTGTTAGACATCTAACCCGCTCCCCAGGGGCCTTATGTAGCCCAGGACAGCTAATAATGCTGTTCCCCCAAAATCTTTTAACATCACTTACTTTATAGCATTTATTTTTTTCATAACACTACATATAATGTCTATGCTCTATATAATTTATTTGAGGCCAAGACAATTCCTCTTTACTCAATGTAGCCCAAGCAAGTCAAATGTTGGAAAAGTCTGCATACAGATGTGGCATACATCGTTTATTCTTCTATGTAATCATTATTTAGCTAACGTCTACTTTGTGCAACATAGACATTTATGTCAGAGTGTTTAGGTGTGCTAAGTAATAAAGCCAATTCTGTTGTGGCTTTCTATATAACAATAAAAGCATAGATTCAATATCTTATCTCCTGATGGAGAGCTTGAAGATATCAATCCATATTGGAATAAAAATATTAGGAATTGAGGGTGCCAAGACATTTCATCTCTGAAAGAAAACTCAATAATTGTCAGATTATTAAAGATAAACAAATTTCTGCAAAATCATCAAAACAAAAAGTTTCAACCTAGGAAAGAATGTGTCATCACCTCTATCCTGCCAGATTCAGAGTCACATGAGCCTACCATGCAACTAGGAGCTGTCTGCTTTATACATAATGACCGAGCAGTAGGAAAAGAGAGAACCCCACTTTAAGTGGAACACACTTGTTGATTTTATAATGAAGACAGGAAGCCTGGAAGGCATATATTTAAAATAGAAAATCAACAAATAGGCAAGATTTTTTTTTTCAATTCTCCTTGAGTAAATGTTCATCAAAGAAAATATAAAAATCAAATAACCACCTATAGCAAAACATGAGATCAAAGCACATTTCTGCTCTTAGGAAAAATTTTAAGATGATAGACAGGACAGAGCTAATTCCAGAACTTCTTCATCAGTGATGAGAGGGCAAGACTTTTAATCTATATAAACAAGTGGCAATATAAACAAAGAAAAGAGAGACTTCTCCAAAAAGTACACAAATATTTCTTCAAATCTTCACTTTTATTCTCTTTCTCAGAAAGGCAATACCTTTGAGTAAATGTTATTCATTCTATTAATTTATTTGTGGTTTCTTCACATTCAAGCATATGATTTATAGAAATGGACCATCATGAAGCATCTATTAATCAGGTAATTTTTGTTATGTGTTGGGAAAGTACATTTCTTTTGGAGCCCAGGTGTGAGCCAAGCATAATGCTCAGCCCAGGGCACAGTCAGGACAACCTCTGCTCTCAGAGTTGACCACCAGTTGGGAGACCAACTATGTCTGTGCAACAAGGAGAAACTCAGGTGCCGTGAAGAGGAGGAAATGGCCAGACCTGGCCTGAGGATAAGAAAAGAGCTGTTTGGTATATGATTATAAGGAAAATCAGGGAAAATTTCAAGCTGTAATAATGTTTGAAGCCGCAATGCCGATGAAAGAAATGAAGAGTTGGTGAAACCGAGAATGTCAGTGAGCAATTGCAAAAGCTGCCGAAGCTCTCTCAAGCCCCAGCTTATATCTTGGTTTTTTATTCTTAGTTAATCATCAATAAATCACATCAAGCATATAGCAAGTACATGAACTTTTCTTGACCCATTCCCAAGACTACAGATCAAACATGTATTCTTGTAAGTGAAAAACAATAACAATCTGGATTCCAGGATACCAGGACTAAAACAAGTGTCTCAAGACCATATTGTACTGCACGCACCATTATACCTTCACAATAGAAGCCAGCAAGGTGCACAGTGACCAGGTGGGCAAGTATGCCTCTCCCTCAATCCAGGCAGGCAGCTTTTGCCTCTCCAGGCAGCCTTGCCTCTCCTGATGGCCTCTCCACTACTGTGCCTGTCTTAGGTTGTCTCCCTCCATGAGGAATCTTACCCATCTCTGGCTAGTCAGTCATCTTGAGGGCCAAATGGGGTGGAGGGAAGTAGACTCACTGTGCAATGCTTGGGGGTGAAGAGCCTTGGGGTAACATTGCCAATGAAACAATTATGATAAGGAACGAAGTAAATCCCACTATAATAAAGTTGAGATGTTATCTTAAATGTAAGGGGACTGAAAATCAATGTATTGTGGTATGTTCCCTGCAGAAATTAAAATGAAACAAACAAAGAGAACAACTTAAATCATTTAATGTATCCTAGAAAATGCAAATGAAGCTCATCAAAACACATTCAGAATATATAATGAAAACTAAAAGAAAACATGAAAGGTTTTATTGTGAGAGTTGGGTATAGTAGTCACTATTAAGTCTTATCTTAATGAAAGACAACCTTAGCAAAAAGTATGTACAAAGAAGTGACTAGGCTATTGTAATTAAAAGAAGCTATATTTGCATAGTGATTGTTATGTCTTTATCTTCACATCAAAAGGCAAAACTCATCATTTAACTATAATGAAGGACATTGAAATATATCAATTTAGTCAGTGTTTAAATTTCATTTTCAAGTAACAAATCCTCTTATCATATACCATTTTTTCCCAAGGATTTGAAGACATTGTGGCCTTTCAAATACTAAATCAATTGATGTAAGAAAATGGGGAAAAAATTGATATAGAAAGATGATAGTTGATAATCATCTTTCAAAAGAAAGCACTTTTTAATTGTGTGTGGTGGCATATAATTCATTCTGTGATATTTCTAACAATAAGATATAGAAATTAAAAGTCTTACTGGTAGGGGTCTGGCATAAAATATCCAAGGCAGGAATTTTAATGTTTTGAAACATGAATTATTTCTCTGCACACTAATATGGAAAGACATCCAAAATATATTTGTCAAATTAGCACAGTACATTATACATCTATATCCATGGTATTTATTTGTTTGTTTATTTATTTATTTATTTTTGGCAGTACTGGTGAAGATGAACTCAAGGTTTCTCAAGTGCTAAGGAAGTGTTTTGCCACTAAACCGCACCCCTAGACACATTTTTATTTTTTTTATTTTGAGACAGTGTCTCACTAATATGCACAGGCTCCTTCTGGCCTCAAACTAGTGATGCCTCTGCCTCAGGCCCCTGAGTTGCTAGGATTACAGTCATGAATCATGGCACACAATATATCATTCTATTTGAATAAAACTTTTGGAAAGGTAGGCAGATCTATAAGATAACAGACAATGTTGATGATAATGAAGACACCAAAATAGATAGAAACATTGATTCATAAAGTTAGTGTAGTGTAATGAAAGATTTGAATCACATTTAGTTTTTTATTATGCATAGAAAGTGTGAAGGAACAAGATTTAGATAATAGTATTATTAATGACTTCCACAGTGGAATTAAGTTAGAGTACAAATTGGGAATGGTTGGAGATACAGACATGTTATATTATAAATTAGAGTGATTTTTCTTTCTTTAATATATTTATAAATTTCATTATAAAAACTAATTAAAATAACATTAACATTTGAACCTCCTAATACTATTAAATTTAAGTTAACCATACTAATACTGATTTAAGAAAATATATGTTGTCTTTCAGGATCCACCTTACTCTTAATTTACAAATCAGATATTACATAGAAATAAATTCAAATCATAAGAATAAGTGAAATGGCATAATTTTTTTCCTCAAAATCAGGTTCTCAGAACATCAATATCAGAATATTGTGGAATTTTTGTTGTAAACTCAGATACTAGGACCAACCTCAAACTTAGTAAAGCAGAATATAGTCTCTAGAATCTGGAATATTTTATTTTATTTCATTTTATTTTGTTTTGTTTTGTTTTTGATTTTTGAGGTACTGAGGGGCTTAACGCAATGCCTTAGTCAGACTTTGCAAGTGCTTTACCTACTTGGCAGCACTCTCAATCCATTTTTTATTTTATATTTTGACACAAGGTCTTTGTGTAATTAAGCAGGCTGCCTGTGGCCTCAAAATTACAATACTCCTGCCTCCGCCTTCTGAGCTGCTGGATTATAAACACATGTCTACATGCCTGGCTTGGAATCCATTATTTTAACAAGTAATCTTCAACTATTATTTGTGAGGAAAAAGTCTGAAAAGATCTTTCTAGAAAAAAATGTGCACGTATAGTTGTTTCTTAAGAAAAGACTTCTATTTTAACAAAAAGTATAATGATTGGACATTGCCTTGAAGCATTAGTCATTTTTGCCACATTATGAGCAACCTTACAAATGCTTGTAGCTCTACCAATGAACACTAATTTTTCACTCAAACACCATGTGGGCTGTGGGTTAGCTGTCCCTCCACTATACACTATGCCTGCAGCCATTGCCCTGTGGCATCCGATCCCATCAGATCTCAGAAGCTAAGCAGGGTCTGGCCTGGTTAGTACTTGGATGGGAGACTGCCTGGGAACACCAGCTGCTATAGGCTTGGGAGACAGACCCGGCAACCTACTCCCAAAAATCAATCTACCATTGAAAATCCTATGAACAGGAGAGAAGCACTGACAATAGTGTTTCACCTGTTGTAGGTTGGGTCGCTATGAGTCAGATACCGACTCAAGGGCACCTAACAACAACAACAACCACTATACACTGTGGCTTGTCTCCCTACAAGACAGACTGAAAAAGAAACCTATCTATGGATGTGCTCCCCTAACTGCAGAGGGGTGAAACAGAATCAAACCAACTTATCCAAAAAACGTAAAGCTCTGTTTAGGAATGACATCTTTCAGTGTTACAAACATTCCATTAGCCAAAGAAAAACCTGGCTCAAAACTAGGGCAAAGAAACAAAGCATTGCGAGTATCATTCAAAGAACAAGGATATAAAATTACCTTATTGTGCTAGATACTTATGGAATGATTAATGAGGGACAGTATGAAATTGATTTTATTGCTAATAAACTTTCTTATAAAATTGCCATTCTATAACATTATACCATGAGATTTAGATTGCAAACTTTAAATTTGTATGGTGATTTTAGGCTGGGATTTAGCTGTTGGTAGAGCGCTGTGCTGCAGTATCTGAGGTCCTGAGTTCAATTCCCAGCACTGCAAAAATGGGAGAAGGACCTGGCAATCCACTCCCAAGGCAATCCCAAAACAGTCAGCCATTGAAAACCCTATGAGGGTCGCTATGAGTTGGATACCGACTCCACGGCACCTAACAACAACATGGTGATTTTAAAACTTTTATTTCTTTCTAAGTTGTCTTTTTTCTTCCCTTCCTTTTCTTTCTTTCTTTCCTTTCTACTTTTCTTCCATTTTACTCTCCTTCCTTCCTTCCTTCCTACCTTCCTTCCTTCCTTCCTTCTTGCCTTCTTTCCTTCCATAACTCTTTAGGTTTTTAAATGTGTTTTCAGAATACTTTAATTCAAATATATTGGGTTTTATACTTCTATGAGACTTACCATTTTACATGCCTGGTACATACCAGGCATCATACATACATGCATATTCTACAAAAAACAAGGCTTAATAAGTGAAGAAAGCACTTCTGAATTCAAGCCTTTGTCCTCACATGTTCCCTGAGGGACCTTAGGCCAATATGGGTTCTTTTCCTGTGTCCCTTGTTTAAGTAGGGATAATTATACAACACTTATCCCAAATGGTTGTCAAAGGGGTTAAAGTTAATATAATGGATTTATTACAATAATGCTTGGCATACAGTTGTTATTGTTGCTAGGTACCATCAAGTCAAAACCGACTCATAGTGACCCTATGTATAGCAGAAAGAAATACTCCTCAATTCTGTGCCAGGCACATGATCTTATTTATGTGTAAGCCCATTGCTGCAGACACTGTGTCAATCCGTCTGGTGAAGGTGAACAAATATGTGTATGTTTTTATTACTATCACACTCCTTTTATAGATGAAGAAAACTTTGTTCAGAAAAGTCAAGTAACTGACTGTGAAGGGTCTGGGCTTTGAGTTAACATCTAACTTTTAAGTCTTTGTAGCTTTCCCTATGCCTTGTGTTTTTTTTTTTTTTTTTTTTTGGTGGTACTGGGAGTTGAACCCAGGGCCTCGCGCTTGCATGTTTCGCAAGTGCTGGACCACTGAGCTGTACCCTCAGCCCATTTTTTCGGTTTTTGAGACAAGGTCTTGCTAAGTTACACAGACTGCCTCTGGTCTCGAACTTGTGATCCTCTTGCCTCCGCCTCCCGAACCACTGGTATTACAGGCGTGTGCCACTGTGCCAGGCTTCCCTATGCTTTGTTCTATTGCAGGTATTGGATCTCTCAAAATTTGATTATTTACTAATGAAGAGATATTTATATACATTTATTCTGATTTGCATATTTTACTGAAAATATTGAGAAGTTAAGCCATATTCTGTACTTTCCTGAATTAACATGATTTGAATAAATTTTGGGGTTTGATTATTACTTGCAAAGCTGACTGAAGCTTAAAGTGCACATCTTAATGTAATTGGAGCAATACAGTATCATCTCTGACTCTCACTATATGTGTATGTTGTAGCCAAGAATGTCTAAAAATCCTAGGTTGAAAAATCTAAGTTAAATTAAATCTAAATTTGTGGTACTTCCAAGAAAATACAACAAAATAAACTATATTAATTCTTAAACCAGTACAGATTTAAATGTGTACTGTTTTTAATTTTGGAATCTTATACATGAACTTTGGATAATTTGGAATTATTAAAACATTTGAGTTTGAACCATTTTCCTTTTTCTCAGATGTTCTTTCAGTTATGAAATTTATGTGTGCGTCATTCTATTAATATTTTTGTCTCCAGTGAAATCTTCCCCTTAAAGAGAGCCTATATATTCAGGGAAGATTTTTACTAAATGAAACATAACATATATTGGAGAGGTAGGATTATCTGACTCTCTGATGTCATCTTCATTTACACTGACACTTTTATCTCTCAAAATACATGCAATTTAGGAGCAAAAATAGTATGTGAATTTCAAGATTTGCCTTTTGAAATTTTGATTTCTATACTCTGAACCCTCTTTACATTTAAAGGAATTTATATGTGTAAAACATCCTTTCCTTTTTCTCATGTGTGTCTCCACTATTTTAAAATCATAACGACCACACTCAGCGCATGATTTTCAATAGACAGAAATAAAAGCATAACAACTTCATTCAATTAAATTCTAAGTTAATTCCCAAATACTTGACTGTCATCATTTTTTAATGTGTTAGAAGCATAATTATGTTGCTTCATTTCACCAAGTGACATCTTGCGAGTCCACTTGACCCTATATTATTCAATGTCAATTTTTGGAGTGTGGATCCCAGGTTTTGTAAAAGTGTGTTTTAGAACTATATGAACTCTCAGTATGTGCTTTCACCTTAACAATTCAGCAAATGCTGTTTCCAGGGTTACCTATCTTCCAAAGCAATCATCAGAAGTATGTACTTCTTTGGGAAATGTTTGTAGTGTGCACTGATTTAGTGTTTGTTTAAAAGTTTTGACTTACTACCCTTTTCATGGCAGAAAACGGATGGAAAATTGCTTATTTGAGACCTAAAGAAAGACATTTTTTGTGTGGTATTAGGGATCAAACCCAGGTCCGTGTGCATACCAGGCAAGCTATATTGCCTACCTCTAAAGACACCTTTTCTATGTGCTTATGTGTCCTTCATGATAAGGTAGATGATTTTCAACTTGATTACAGAGGTTATTTTAATCAAATGTTTATAAGACTATATTATTCTGAATGAAAGGTTGTTGAGAAATTTGAAGGCAGGAATTTAAAAGAAAATGAAAGCATATATTATGGATAGGATCATTCAACTTACACTCACATATTTTTGGTCTCTGCTCTTCTTAGCAAAGTTGGTTTCATATAACAGCTAAGGAACCTCACATTTTTTTCAAAATGCTCTATACATACTTGGTATCCATTGTGGGGGAAATAGGTTTTAGCTAGAGTTCAAAAACATCATGTATTTGATATTAATTTATTTTTTAAGTTATACTATTTTCTAGGCATATGTCATGATCATTGGAATCTGGATAAATGTTCAAGTTGATAAACACATGAAATTCACCTCATTCAGCCAGATTTGTCGAAAGTACTTGGAATATGAAAAGGAGGCATAAATAGATTATGTGGTTAGCTAATTGCCCACACTGCATAGTTGTTTTTTGGGCTGTTCAATGGATTCTATCATAGATCCGTAGGAGCTCTTTAAATTGCATCATTTTCAGGCTTATGTTCTAACAAGTATACTTCTCTGAAGAGCAAATATTAATATACTTTTTAAATGAAATCTTATGCATATGCCACAAATTTCTTTGAAAATATAACCTACATGTTGATACTAAAATATCTAATTCATGTGTGTTCCATTTTACTCATTTCATTAGGCAGATTAAGCTGAAGAGAAAACATGTTTAATGTTAAGAGAGAAATGCTACATAAGACACAACACAATTTACAATTTTCTTTGAAGAGAGCTGTGTTGATTATTTGAAAGTTACATCAGATTTTGGCTCTGTGTCAGCAGGTGTCCTTTCATACAGTTCCACTTCAGTTATTTTCAATATCATCAAGTGAATAATTTTCAAAGTACTTTTACACTTTAGTTTGGCAGCTATTAAGATTTTGCTTTGCTGAATTCCTCCTAAATTACATCTCTTATCCAATGTGGGAGGAGTCTGAATCTTATTTTGAGAAGGCCTTTGAAAGAGCTTTTATTCTCTTCAATTTCTTCATCTGTGTATCATCTGCACATAGTGTAGTTGGTGATTCTATCGTAGATAAACCATATACTGAGAATAATTCCATTTCTTTTTCTTTCCTCTCTGCCAGAATGATCAATGATAGCTGACACTGTGATTGTGTTGACAGCCTGAGTCCCACTGTGCAATCCTATGATAATATGTAACAGCCTCCAAGGCAGGCCCTTACTAGCATGCAGTATAGCAACACAAAATAAAACTTTGTAGTTTCAAGTCACTGAAATTTGGGGCAATTTTGTTACTGCAGGATAGCCTGGACTCACTAATATAATACTTTAATTATTAGGAAGTTATTAGATGATCATATTCTCTTAAACAAGGAAACAAGTGAGGGATATATGCATAAATACATTAAGTTGAAAATGAGAATGTGTTGAATGAATCAAATAATGAGGTATTACTTCAATTATATATATATATATATGTATATATTATCTGCAATTCCATCATTCCAAGGTGTCAACATATCTGCATTAAGGAATACTCAAATAAAAGGTAAACCATTTTTTTTCTCAGTATGTCTGTGAGGTTATTTCTAGAAGAGATTTGTGCTTCAATGAATGGAATAGGTCAAGAAGATATGCCCTTACCCAGTGTGGGTGGGCAACCTCAATTAACTGTGGATCCAGATAGAACAAAACAGTGGAGGAAAGGCAGGTTCTCCTTCCCATTCACCTCCCCTCCTCTTCAGATAGGATGTCCTTCTCCTGTCCTTGTACATCAGACCCTGAGCTTTGGACTCCAGGACTTACACCAGAGGCCCTATACATTTTCAGGCCTTTGGCCTTGTATTGGGAATTGTAGCAGAGATGCTTCCCTAGTCCTAAGGCCCTTACAGTTGGACTGACTGAAGCTACCCACTTCCTTGATTTGCCAGCTTGCAAACAGCCAATCATGGAACTTCTCAGTCTCTACAACCACATGAGCCAGTTCACCTGATATACCCTTTCTCAGCTATCCATCTAATCTATCTATTCATCTATGAATCTATATGCTCTTGGTTCTGCATCTGTAGAGAATCCTGACTAATATGCCACTCACCTGACTCTTCTATACCTTAAATAGGACAGTGTTGTTGTTTAAATATGAATGTCCCCTCAACATCGTGTGTTTTAATGTTCAGTCCCCAGCTGGTGGCACTGTTTATGGAGGTTATAGAAACTTTTGAGAGGTAGAATCTAGCTAATCTAGCTTTGTGGAAGTGAATTACTGGAATTGGGCCTTTTGAGATTTTACTCTGACCTGAAGTTCCAGAAAGTTGGCTCTAATTCCTGCCCTATGATGCTGTGAATTTGTGTGCAGGTCCCTCCTGCCACCACCATGCCTGTCACTGCCACATTATGGATTGATCCTCTAACTGTGAGCTCCCAGTAAACCTTTTCCTTGGTGTGTCTGGGGTGATTTTTCTGTTACAGAGATGACAGTTGACTTATGCAGGTAGTTATAAGGTAAACACCTATGAAATGAATAAAACACTAATTGTGAAAGTATCTGTGCACAAATTTCATTTACAGGGAGAGTTCTTGTTAATAATTCTGAAATTTTGCTCAAATATGGCATAAAAAGTATTTTTGAAGCATATGTTTGCTAATTCATTACTACCTGGAACTTCCACATCTTTTTGGACTCGAGTTTCATTTACATTAAAATTCTCAAACTTAACTTGCTAAGACAATGATGAAATTAAAGGGAAAATATCTGAATTTAATACCTTAAATAAGAAATCACTTAGGTCGGTTTCTATTTAAAGTCACAACCTTTACATGGTAATTTTTAACATACTGCTTTTACAGACACAAATTGTTACAAGAATAATTTGTTTCTTTTCATATAAAAAGTCACAACTAACTTCCAAATACCTAATTTTGTTATTTTAATACTATCAAATATCATCCAAGAAGAATTAAAGAATGTCTTTTACATATACTGTGAAGCATTACATTACTATTGTCTTCTTTCATTTTGTCGTAGTTGGGATTAGGGACTGAGTTAAATGTGCAGTGAATTCTCAATTCTTGGCCTGGCAGTTAGTAAACATAGAATTATATGCCCTTTGCTGAGTTCTCTCTACATCACGGTTCTTACATTCAGCCAGGCACAGTGGCACATGCCTGTAATCTCACCCACTTGGGAAACTGAGACAGGAGGACGGTGAGTTTGAAGCCAGAGGCAGACTGATTAATTTAGCAAGACCCTGACTCAAAATAAAAAAATAAAAAATAGGCTGCCGGTACAGGCCAGTGGTAAAGCATTTATGAGGCCCTGGGTTCAATTGCCAAGTATCTCAAAAAATAGAAATAAGTGAATGAAAAAGAGTTCTTACATGCATACTAGAAAATTTCAATTTAAAAAGTTACTGGCAGGCTTTATGTGCTATACCCAAGTGATTGTTATCCTAATAGTGATTATATGAAAATTAATTTGAATGAATATAATGAGGTAAGTACTGGAGTGTGTAATTTTATTCAATAGTAATTTGTTAACTCTCTTTAACTTAGTTCAAATTATTCAATCCTATACAGTTTATTTTATTTCCTGCATACTGATTAAGTCATGTACAATTATTCCCTTCTTTCCTTATTAGATTTTTTTTGAACTATTATAAAATTACAGTTAAAGAAGTATCAAGTTTTGGGTATATGTAATCACAGATGTGTTCTGATATGTCTAATTATCATTGGTTTCATATACCTGTTTTCTAAAGAATAAAGAAAAAGAAAAATGCTACTGTCTAAGCAGATAGGATTCAGTCTGGTTTTTTTTTGTTGCTGTTGTTGTTGTTGTTGTTGTTGTTGTTGTTGTTGTTGTTGTTTTGGTACTAGGGGTTGAACCCAGAACCTTGCACGTACTTACATAGGCTGCCTCTGGACTCAAAATTGCAATCCTCCTGCTTCCACTTCCCAAGTTGCTCGAATTGCAGGTGTGTGCCACAGTGTGTGGCTCCTTTCTCTTCTTTCAATGACTTTTCTGATTCATAAGAATGGAGATTATGAGCTATATATAAGCATTTTGTAGCATTAAGGCAGATACCTGCAGAATATGTTTAAGTTTCTATTGTTCCTATTGATGGTGTCATAAGCCACTCATAAAATATGAATTTCAGAAGCATTTTAATGGTCACATTTAGTAAAATAGTGCTACTTTCTTAGAGTGGCAAAGAAGTCTATAGTTACATCTTTCCACACACAAAAATGGAATCATTATACTTTAATAATGAATGATATGTGCATTTTACAGAATTTAAGCCTTTCATCTACACATATTATTCTTTTCTTTTATTCACCTCAAATACAAAATGTATAGGTAAATATTTTTACTATTTTTTTATAAACTATTAGTGACTCAGTAATCTCAAGTAGCACAGAACAAAGTTTCATGTATGGTGATATAGTCACATCGTAACAACCACATACATGCACACTTGCATGCTGTCCACATATTTAATCTGTACACAGTGTTTTTATCTTTTCCTTTTACATACAATGTTTTGAAAATTAATCTATGTTGGTCCATAGAGAAGCCTAACTCTTTTTCAGTGCTACATTTTATTCTATTTTATAAATGTAAACAATCAATTAGCCCTTTACTAATGAATATATATGTTTATTCTAAGCTTTCTTCTATTATAATCACTCTCAGAACAAATGTCATTATATACAATGCATTCCATACACATGCCATGTTACGTCTGATAAACTCTTACACTTTAGTTCCAAAATATCATCCAAAGATGAGTGGTTTACTCTTTCCATGATAATGTCTGAGAACACATACTTCCTTCAATTGTGGTTAATATTGAGTGATAAGAAACATTTAATTTACAAATCATGTAAAGAAATGTATCTTGAGATTTCAAACAATATTTCTCTTATATAAATGAACTTTAATATATTTCCATATGTGGGAAAACATATTTTTGTTTTTGACAACTATCTGATTATATTCTTTGCCTGTTTTTCAAGTTGGCTTTTGGGACCCAGATATTAAAAAAAAAAAAAAACTATGCTTGTAATACATACTTTTAAATACTTAATTTCACTCTTTTAGTAGAGCGAGAAATTAAAGACACCTGCATAGCAATCTGAATGAGGAATACTGTTCATTTTTTCAATTTTATTATAAAAATTTTCAGAGGTATAATCAGATTTTCCAAATGCATCAAAAAGCAGAGAGATAGTATAATTGAATGTTTCAACTCGTTACAATAATTATTCATATTTTGCAAGTCATATTTCTTGTTTTATCTGTATCCAGAAAAACATGCATTGCAACCTTCAATCACACTCCCTAAAATTGTTTTTTGTGCATTAGTTGTGTTTTGTTATTTTGCTTTTTAAAGGAAAATCCAGCATCATTTCATTCTACCATAAATGCACTAGTATGCCCAATAAACATACATTTAAATAAACTAGCATGACATAGACAACAATTTCTTAATATTATCTAACATAAGAGGTATAATAAAATACAATGAATGCTTAAATGAAAAAAAGAGTTAATCATGGAAGAGAACTATCAGAACTGCTTCAGAATGAGAAAAGGATGGGATAAGTGGGGTTGAAGCTGAGGGGTGGGGAGTCTTATGAGGGAGATTCAAGCCAATGTGTCTTTTATTATAATTTTTTCCAAACTTTCACCACATTTTTTGTTCACACACCATAATACTTAGATTTTCCAAATTGTTTAAAAAATATGTTATTTACTCTTAACTTTTTAAAATTTTGAAATCCAAAAAATATCCCCATCATATATTTTTGTTATGCCACTTAATTCTATTTTATTTTCTTTCAATTGTCAATTTTATTTTTATGCTACTTCAGTTTGGCAGGGGTGTAAATGAATAGAAAATGTCTTTCTTTTCTTTAGACAAGGTCTTAATATGTAGCACCAGCCTTGCCTTGAACTCATGATCCTCCCTCCACCTTCCCTGGACTCCCAAGTTTTGGAATTATAGCTGCATACCACCATGCATGATCAAAGTGTCCTTTAATAATCTAGAATTGGCTGATTAGTTCCTATAATATTTAGGGGATATATTAAATAAAATATTAGTTCTCTCAGGGCACTCTTTTTTTCTTTCATTTCTTCCTTCTAAATTTAGAAGTCCAAAAATGGTATTCTTTCTTCAATATTAATAGATATATCTCCAGGTATTATCAAAAGCAAAACAAAAACACCCAAAATATTAGTTATATATTTAGCAGAAGGCAAACATAATTTTACAGACAAAATTAAGTTCAAAGAAGAGAATAAAAAAGAAGAGAATAATTTTATGAATGGACATACTCAATTTTATAAAACTTAACAATTCTCTTACTTAGATTGTTTTCCCACTCAGAACTTGGTAAGTTGACCTTAGAATTAATATTTAAGAATAAAGAACTAATAGACAAGATGATTTTAAAGGAAAAAGGAAGAGAAGAGTTGCTCTAACAGATGGTAAAATACATTTTATAACTGTGTAACTTAAGAACTGTATAGGAGATGTGATAAAAAATAAGGCGGATGTTGCAATTTTGAAGCTATTCTCATAAAAGACATATTGCCATTAATCTCCCTCACAATACTCCCACTGGCCTCGACCACACTTATCCCATTATTCTTGCCACTTTCTGAAGCAGTTCTGGAAGTCCTCTTTCATGATTGTCTTTAATTGGGGTGGCGTGGCTGCCTTGATGTCCCGAATTGATTCAAAATGTCGCACAGTGCCAGATCCCGTCAATAAGATGGACAAAAACACACTGTAATATCTTATGTGACAGAAATTGCCATACCAGAATGTGACACAGAGCATTGTCATGATGGAAGATGTAACCATTTGTCCATATCTTATGCTGTTCTTCTCTGAACTGTAGCTCACACCCAACTAACTGCAAATTGAACTTGTCACACATTGTTGCTAAGGTTTGGTGTCCTGCTTCACATAGAGAAGATTCCTGCCTTTCTATTGGATGGCACTTGGCAGCAGCATTTATAGTATTCCTTGATCACACATCAAATAAATTACATAAACTATATAATTTAAACTATGACATTTGAGAAATGGACTAATGAGTAATGACATAAACCTGAGATGTTGATATTCAAATTAATAGAACAAAGAGAAAATTACTAATAAATGACTTTGGAAATTTTACTAATTTTGATAAAAATATAAAAATTAGAACCCAGAAATTTACAAACACTTCTACCTTTGACCTAGATTCATATTTAAATGAAAAACAATGTACACAAAGTATAAGAATTATAGTACAATTTGTGTATTAAAAGTCTTAAAATACTAGCCTGGTGAAGTGGCACCTGCCTTTAATCCCAGTGACTCCAGAGGCAGAGGAAAGAGGATGGCAAGTGAGAGGCCACAGGAAGCCTGCATAACTTAGTGAGAACCTGACTCAAAATACAAAGTGAAAAATAGGCTGGAGGTATGGCTCAGTGGTTGAGCAGTTGCACAAAGCATAACGTAAATGAGGCCCAGGGTTCAACTCACCAGTACTGGAAAAAAAAAAAAAAAAAAAGAAAAGAAAAGCCTGACAATACTCTTTTTATGTGGTGATATATTTGCAAAGATATCTTGGGCAGGGTAAGCAAAAAAATTAACATCATTATTATTTCTTAGGAGCCATAGAATTTTAGAGTATGGAGAACAAACATGAGAAGACTGTGCTTCCCTTACTTATTTTTTTTAATGTAATGAAAGCCAGGCATTGTGGCTCATGTCTATAACTCCAGTGTCTCAGGAGTATGAAGAAGGAGGGTTGTAGGTTGGAGGACAGAGACAGCTTGCACAAGTTAGTGGTTGTTGTTGTTGTTGTTGTTGTTAGGTGACGTCGAGTCGACCCTATGCACAGCAGATCGAAACACTTTGCCCATTCTGTGCCAGGCAAACAATCTTATTTATGTTTAAGCCCATTGTTGCAGACAGTGTGTCAATCCATCTGGTGGAGGGTTTTCCTCTTTTGCATTGACCTGCCACTCTCCCAAACATGATGTCCTTCTCCAGGGATTGTTCTCTCCTGACTACATGGCCGAAAGATGTAAGACGCAATTTGGCCATTTTTGCTTCCAAGGAGCACTCTGGTTGTACTTCTTCTAGGACAGATCTGTTGGTTCTTTTGGCAGTCCATGGTATATTCAATAGACGTCTCCAGCACCACAATTCAAACGCATCAATTCTTTTTCTGTCTCTCTTGTTCAATGTCCAGCTTTCACAACCATATGATGCCACTGAAAATACCATGGCATGAGTCAGAAGCACCTTCGTCTTCAATGTGACATCTTTGCTTTTCGATACTCTAAAGAGATCTTTTGCCACAGCTTTTCCTAGAGAAATGCATCTTTTGATTTCTTGACTGCTGCTTCCATGGGTGTTGATTATAGAGCCAAGCAAAGCAAAATCTTGGACAACCTCAATCTTTTCTCCATTTAATGTGAAGTTGCGTGCTGACCCAGTCGTAAGGATTTTTGTTTTGTCGGTGTTTAGTCGTAACCCATATTGAAGGCTGTGATCTTTGATCTTCATCAGTAAATGTTTTAAATCCTCTTCATTTTCAGCAAGCAAAGTGGTGTCATCTGCATAACGTAGGTTGTTAATGAGTCTTCCTCCAATCTTGATGCCACGTTCTTCCTCATAAAGTCCAGCTTCTCGGATTATTTGCTCAGCGTATAAATTGAAGAGATAGGGTGAAAGTATACAGCCCTGACGCACACCTTTCTCAACTTTAAACCATTCAGTGTTTCCTTGTTCTATTTGAACAACTGCCTCCTGGTTCATGTACAGATTTCTCATGAGCACAATTAGGTGTTCTGGTATTCCCATTTTCCGAAGTGTTATCCATAATTTGTTGTGATCCACACAATCAAATGCTTTTGCATGGTCAATAAAACATAGATAGACATCTTTTTGATATTCTCTGCTTTCAGCTAATATCCACCTGACATCAGCAATGATGTCCCTAGTTCCCCGCCCTCTTCTGAATCCCGCTTGATTTTCCAGTAATTCCCTGTCTATATTGCTGCAGTCGCTTCTGAATGATCTTTAGTAGAATTTTGCTGGTGTGTGTACCTTGTCTCAAAACAAAAATATCAAAACAGGGTTAAGGGCTCAGCTCAGTAGTAGAGTGCTTGCCTAGTATGCATGAGGTCCTAGGTTCAAGCCCTAGTCCTGCAAAACAAATAAATAATAAAAGCTACTAAAACATTCAGTGAATTAATACAAAATATTAGGAAATTATTGAGAAATATTTTAACATCACTGAGTAGAAAGATTTTTTAAAGCATATGAAGCTAAAACCAGAAAAAAGTTGTGTTTACAAGAAAGAGTTCTTGAGCTGGGTATGATGGCACATGCCTGTAATCCCAGCGACTTGGGAGGCAGAGGTGGGAGGATCACAAATTTGAGACCAGAGGCAGTCTATGTAATTTAGTGAGAGCCTGTCTCAAAAGCTAAAAAAATAGGCTGGGAGTGCAGCTTAGTGGTAGAGCACTTGCAAATCATGCAAGTTTGAGGCCCTGGGTTCAACCCAAATATGGAAAAAAAAAAAAAAAGGAAGAAGAAATTTCTTAAGGAATAAATAAGTCATCCTCGTGAGGGTTAGTGATTTTGTTACTTGGAAATCACTATGCTTAATAAAATTATGCTTATCTAACTCTATAATTAACAATCCTGATAAATATCTCTTTAAAGCACTATCTCAAAGTTTGGTTGAGTTCTGCAATCCTCAGTTATATTAATGTGAAAATTTGCAATCAAAGAAGCACAGCATAAAGTGTATCAAGCTATCACAGGGTTTGTTCTGAAATTGAGAAATCTAGACCTGTTGTATGACACATATATTGGAATATTACTATGTGGTGGTTTTTGTTTGCTTTATTTGTAGTGCTGGGGATCAAACCCAGGGCCTTGTGTATGAGAGCACTCTACTGTTCTACCACTGTGTTATATTCCCAGCCTTGTGTGGTGTTTTTAAACAAGTTGTTTTTCATGTAAAAGCATTGATCAAAGTAAATAATGAATTTTTCCAAGATTAAGAAAATAGATTTCATGCACAACAGACCAGAATACTTTATAATCTGCCAAGAGTGGTAATTATGTGACCAGGAAATCTGTGATCATTATTGCCTCTAGAAGTCATTTAACAGCATTTCAGGTAATGATGAACCACCAGAAGACTTCAGTACACAGAAGCTCATCTTTCAATGGAGCAGTGAAGTAGCCCACATGCATATTACTGAGTCTAAGAAAAAATAAATAGTGGATGCAACTGCATAGAAAATTATTTATCTTATCAGTGGAAGTTATTGAAGTAACCAGGGAAATCCTTAGTATTTTCCAATATATGACAAATATCTGAGTTGAAAATGTCCATTGTCTCTGTAATTTCTAGTATTTTAATGGTATCCCTTATTAATTTTAGAATACCATCTGAATATTCTTGGTCTACTTTTGTATTTACTCCCTCAGTTATTTTCTTTCATTCCTTTTGTGGCCTACCACAGACCTTGACAGCTTTATTTGTTTCTTACTGGTGTGATTGCTCACAGGATTTTGTTTTTTCAAACAAATTCTCACTATGTAGCTCAGGCTGGCTTCAAACTCACTATGTAGACCAGGTTGACCTTGAACTCACAATTTTCTGCATCAGCTTCCTCAAAGCTAGGATTGCAGGTGTGCACCATGCCTGGCTAAAGGTGAGTTTTAGATTTTTTTTTTATTTTCACTGCTCTGTGTTGAATCCAGGGCCCCATGCATTCTAAGCAACTGAAGACCCTTTTCATTTTTTGTTTTGAGATAGGGTCTTGCTACTTTGTACAGGCTGTCTCTGGCCTTGAACTCTCGATCCTCCTGCCTCAGCCTCTTTAGGAGCTGGGAATAGAGAGGTGCACCACAGTGCTCAGTCCATCTTCCACAATATTATTAATAAAGTGAACAATGTTAAGTTCTGACTCAGTACCAGGAATTGTATTTAATTCTTCATATTTATTATTTTATTTGCCTGCAGCTGTAGCACTGTGGAGTCCAATCCTGCCAGTTCTCAGAAGCTAAGCAGGGTCAGGCCTGGTTAGTACTTGTATGGGAGACCACCTGGGATCACCAAGTACTGTAGGCTTGGGAGAAGGATGCAGCAACCCACTCCCAAAAATCAGTCTGCCATGGAAAACCCATGAATAGCAGAGAAGCACTGACAATAGTATTTTTGCCTGTTGTACGTAGGGTTGTTATGAGTTGGACAGAGTCTCCATGGCACCTAAGAATAACAACATATTTTATTTGACTTCACAAGACCCCACAAAAGTAGTTCATTATCTTCAATTTTAAAAATTATAAAATCAAGGCCCAATGGCATACTTTTAAATTGTTAGAGTTTTCCTTCCATTGTATTTACTGTTTATTTGAGAGAAATTTTAATATGTTAGTGTTAATGTTGTTGTTGTTGTTAGGTGCCGTCAAGTCGGTATCCGACTCATAGCGACCCTCGTAGGGTTTTCAATGGCTGAGTGCTTGGGGATTGCCTTGGGAGTGGATTGCCATGCCCTTCTCCCATTTTTTGTGGTGCTGGGAATTGAACTCGGGGCCTCAGAGACTGCAGCGCAGTGCTCTACCCACTGAGCTAAATCCCAGCCCTATTAGTGTTAATAACAGTAATAAATTACATAGATAACTATAAGAAATAGCCCACCAAGAAAACTTCCACTCTTATCATCCATGATATCATAAAACTAAATAAAAATATAACGTAAAGTTAATGATGTTTAAAATACTTATATAGTTTAATTTTCCAAGAATTTGCTATTTGATTGAAAGAATAGAGAAAGTTGGGAAGGCTGGTCGATTCTCTTCCAAGAGAAAGATAAGGGAATTATTTGCAAAAGTAAACAAGTTTAATATGTTGATATATTTTAATTAAATGGTTAACTGATAGTTTATAAAAAGCAATTACATTTCATATACTAATTTCATATTTAGTGACATACTATAATTGCTTATTACTTACAGGAAGTTTTTATGATTCTTTGGGATTTTCTACATGGGCATGCCTGTTGTGAAAAAGACAATTTTATTTCTTCTCTCCAATCTGTATACTTTCATGTATTTTGCTTGTCATTTGCACTAGCTAGTACTTCCAGTACAATGTTGATTAGGAATGGTGAGAAGGCCCATTGTAGCCTGGTTTCTGGTTTCAGTAGGAAAGCATCCAGATTCTCACTGTTTAATAAGTGTGATGTTACTCATAGGTAATTTATAGATGTTCATTATCAAGCATGTAAGTTTCCTTCTGTTCCTTGTTTGATGAAAGTTACTATAATAAATGCATTTTGGATGCTTTCAAATATTTGTTCTCTACCAACTTATATAATCATATTATTTTTCTTCTTTAGCCTGTTGACATGGTGAACTATATTAATTGATTTTTGAATGTGGAACCAGCCTCACATATCTGAGACAAATCCAATTTTCTCATAGTATATAAATATTTTGTAAATTCTAGGGTTTAATTTGTTAAAATTTTGTGGATTTCTTTATCCACATTTCATGAGAAGTATTGATTTGTAGTTCATCGGTCTTCCAAGGTTATTGGTATTTTTTTGGTAATGTGCTTTGCTGTTAGGATACTACAGGACTTCTTAGAAAGAGTTTCTAAGCATTCATCCTGCATCCATATGACGTGTGTGTGTGTGTGTGTGTGTGTGTGTGTGAGAGAGAGAGAGAGAGAGAGAGAGAGAGAGAGAGAGAGAGAGAGATTGCCTTTTAAAAAGACTGGTAGAATTTACAAGAAAATTCATTTGCTCCTGGTATTTTGTTTTGCATAAAGGTATTAATTGTTGATTCAATTTCTAGTCTAGATAAAAGGCTATCAGGTTTTCTGGATATTTTTAATGAGCTCTGGTAGTTTTCGTTCATTTAAGCCAAGCATGGTGGCATGAACCTGTAGTCAGAGCACTTGGGAGGCTGTGGCTGGAGGATCAAAGCAACCTCAAGGCCAGCTTCTTCTACACAGTGAGTTCCAGGCCAGCTTAGGCTACATGAGGAGACCCTGTCCAAACACTTCCTGCTGCCCCCCACCAACAAAAGAAATAAAGAAAGAAAATGAAAAAAGAAGAAAAGAAGAAAGAAAGAAAGAAAGAAAAGAATGAAAGAGAAATTAGCTAATTTATTCATCAAATTTGTAGGATAAAGTTGTTAGTTGTTTGTGGTAGTCCTTTTTTTTTTTTTTTCCATTGCATGAGATTGAACTCAGGGCCCTGCACTTATAGGCAAGTGCTCTGCAGCTGAGCTCCATTCCAACTCTCTCTCTCTCTCTCTCTCTCTTTTAATTTTAAGACAGTCTTACTAAGTTGCACAGGCTACTTCAGGCCTCAAACTCATGTCCTATCACAGGCTTCCAAGTTTCTGGGATTATAGGTGTGTGTGTCATGGTGCTCAGCCTATATTATCATTTTAATGATCTATAGGATCAGGAGAAGAGATATTTCTTTCATTTCTGATATTTATAGTTTTTCTTTCTCATTTTTCATGATGTTGCTGTTCTTAGGTCCCATTGGGTCACTCCAATTCACAGAGAGCCCATGTGCCACAGATAAAATGTACTTGATGCTGTGCAGGCTGATTATTTCAGGAGTGGGCTGCCAGGTCCTTCTCCCATGTCTATAGTACTTGGTATTCCCAGGCAGTCTTTCATTCAAGCACTAACCAGGCCTAATACCTTCTTGGCAACCAAGATCTGACAAGATCAGACATAAGGGTGGCACAGCTGTAGACTATTTCATAAAACCCTGGGTTTAAGTCTTTGTTTTTACTGAACTTTGTGAAGAAACATCTTTTCTTATTGTTGAATTGTTCTATGGTTTTCCTATTTTCAATTTTATTAATTTGTGCTTGAAATTTTATTATTTCTTTTATTCTATTTTCTTTAGATTTTTATTACCCTCCTTCATCTAGTTTCCTAAGGTGGAAGTTTAGATCCTTGTGTTTTGATATTTTTTCATGTCTAATATATATTTGTCATAGCAGAAGCTAAACAGGGTTGGCCTGGTTAGTCCTTGAATGAGAGACCACCTGAAAAACCATGTGCTCCAGGCTAGGGTGAAGGACCTGGCAATCCACTCCTGAAACAATTCTACTCCCAAAAATCAATCCGCCATTGAAAACCCTATGAATAGCAGAGAAGCACTGATAGAGTGCCAGGCATGGCAGTGTCAGGGAGTGTTTCATCTGTTATAGACAGGGTCACTATGAGTCAGATCTCACATGAGGGTACCTAATAGCAACAACAACAACAAGGAACACTCTGGTTGAGTTTTTTCTAGGAAAGATGTTTGCTCATTTGGCAGTACATGGTATATTCAATGTTCATCTCCAGCATTATAATACAAAGGCATTAATTCTTTTTCTGTCTCCCTTATTCAGTGTCCAACTTTCAGAAGCATATGATGCTGAAGAATACCATATGCATAGTTGCTGTGTATATTGGTGGAAAAGTGTATTTACAATGAAAAGGTCATTGGTCTGACAAAAATCTATCACATAATCCCCAGCATCATTTCTGTCACCAAGGTCATAACTACTGAGCATTTTTTATTTCTGACATTTACTTTCCAATCACCAGTAGTTATCAGTGCATCTTGATTGCATATTCAATCTATTTCAGATTCTAGAAGCTGGTAAAAATCTTCCCTGTCTTCACTTTTGGCCTTAGTGATGGGCAGTAAATTTGAATAATTGTCATATTAATTGGCCTTCCTTGTAGGCATATGGATATTATTATATCATCAACAGTATTGTACTTCAGGAAAAATCTTGAAATGTCATTTTTGAAGATAAATGCAATCCCATTTCTCTTTAAGTTGGCATTCTTGCCATACTGGACCACATTATTATCTGTTTCAGAATGGCCCATACCAGTCCATTTTAGCTCACTGATACCTAGATGTCCATGTTTATGTGTTCCCTTTTGATAATTTCTAATTTTCCTAAATTTATGCTATGTACATTCCATGTTCCAATCATTAATGTATGTTTATAGTTGTTCCTCCTTATTTTGAGTCATGCCACAGTAAATGGAGGGTCCTTAGGGCTTTACTCCATATCAGTCATTAATGTTGACTCTATTTTGAGAATGCAACTCTTCCTCAGTCATCATTTGAGTGCCTTCCAACTTTGGAGGGGGTTTCATTTACTGGCATTATATCTGACAGTATTTCTCTTCTAGTCATAAGGTTTTCAATGGCTAATTTTTTTGGAAGTTGGTTGCCATATTCTTCTCCATAGTCTGTCTTTGGCTGGAGGCTCAGTTGAACCCTATTCACTATAAGTGACCTTACTTGTATCTGTAATAATGATGGATAGCTTTTAGCATCATAGTAACATGTAAGCCCTCACAGTATGGCAAACTGATAGACAAGTGGCTTTAAATCTTAAGATTTTTGTTTTATGGTCCAGATGGATCTATCTTTGTGAGTACTCCACATGAATTTGAAAAGAATGTTTACTCTCTTGCCCTATAGTGTTCTATAAATGTGAATTTTATTTACTTGAGTGATGGTGCTGTTAAGCTCAACTATGTTTAATAGCTTTTAACAGCTTACTCAACTGAATGATAAGAGAGTGAAGTCTCCTAGTATAATAACATATTTTTTATTCCTTCTAATTATTCTATTGGGGCTGGGATTTAGCTCAGTTGGTAGAGTGCTGCGCTGCAGTCTCTGAGGTCCCAAGTTCAATTCCCAGCACCGCAAAAATGGGAGAAGGACCTGGCAATCCACTCTCAAGGCAATCCCAAAATAGCCATTGAAAACCCTTTGAGGGTCTCTATGAGTTGGACACTGACTTGACGGCACCTAACAACAACAACAATTATTCTATTGGTATTAAATACTACATGTTTAGATGTATACATGTTAAGAATTGTAAAATCTTAGATAATTGACCTCTTCTCTGTGATCATTTTCCTTGTTCTGAAGTTGGCTTTGATTAAGGTTAATATATAACAATGCCGGGCTGGGATTTAGCTCAGTTGGTAGCGCACTGCGCTGCAGTCTCTGCGGTCCTGAGTTCAATTCCCAGCACCGCAAGAATGGGAGAAGGACCTGGCAATCCACTCCCAAGGCAATCCCAAAACGTCTGCCATTGAAAACCCTATGAGGGTCGCTATAAGGTGGATACCAACTTGACGGCACCTAACAACAACAACAAATAGCAATGCCAGCTTTATTTTGATTACTGTTAAAATAGTACACATTTCTCCATTCATTTCCTTCATTGTACTGTCATTGTGTTTAAGGTGAATTTTTTATCATGTCTTGTCTGCAGCCACAGGGGCAGCAAATGCAAAAAGATTTACTCCACCCCAAGAGTTAGTGTCAGAGAAACTGAGGTGGGTGCTAGTGCCTTCATGTTCACTCCCCGCCCCCCACAAGTGAGCTTCTCAAGCTCTTTTCACTATGTTCTTATCATAAAATTAAGCATTCTTATGAGTCAGGGCAAAAGTGGGTTAAAGTATATTTTCCTGTGAGACAGGGAAGGGCTATTCTTATTTATGATTTCATGGTCTTCCTACTGCATATAGGCAGAGCTCTGTCACATCTGCATGTATAAAGTGCAGGGTTTCTACATTGTGTCTATGCCCAAGGTCAGGGAAATAACAGAAGGGAGCTTTTAGGCTTGGAGAACTTCCAAGAGACAAAGACTTCCCTGACAAGCAGCTAGAGGCTTCCCTGGCCACTTTTCCTTAGGTTTTCTCCAGCCACTCATCCATGCCTTCCATTATATTTTTTGAAGACTACATATAGTTCTATGTCATTTTTTAATCACTATGATAATCTCTATCTTCTAATTTGTGTACTTGTTGTTGTTAGGTGCCTTAGAGTCGGTGTCCAACTCATAATGACCCAATATACAACAGATGAAACAGTATTTTCAGTGCTTCTCTGCTATTCATAGAGTATTCAGTGGCTGACTGCTTTTGGGAGTTGGTTGCCAGGTCCTTCTCCCGAGCCTACAGCGCCTGGTCTTCCCAGGCAGTCTCCAACCCAAAGACTAACCAGATCCGACCATGCTTAGCTTCTGAAATCTGACAGGATCAGATGCCACAGTGGTAGGACTGCAGGCCTTCTGATGCATAATCCACTGTAATTACATGTGTCTAACTATAGGTAAACCTTGTTTTTCTTCTGGCCCCCTTTAAGAGTTTTCCTTGCATTTCTTTTCCATATTTGAGTATTATATGCCTGTAGCATTTGTATTTATTCTGCATGGTGTTCTCTAAGATTCCTGAGCAGTAACTGTGTTGTTGGTGCCTGTCATCAAATGTGGAACACTCTCAGTTATTACTATGTCAATATTTCTTCGCTGTTCTCTCTCTTTACTCTTTGTGCTGTTGAAATTATATATAAGTTACAACTCTTGAAATTGTACCACAATTCTTCAATATTTTCTTCTACATTTCATTAATTTTTTCTTATTGCCCTATCATGTGGGAAGTTTATATGATCAAATCTGTATATTCTCTGATTTCTTAGCCAAGTCCAATCTTCTGTAGAAATGATCAAAAGTATTTTTATTTCATTTACAGTGTTTTAACTCATTTTCCTAGATTTTCTGTGTTTTTGCTCATACTATCCATCTATTACTGTGCACCATTTCTTCACTTGAAACCCTAAATACATTAATCTTATTCATTTTATATTTCTTGCTTAATAATTCCAAAATCTGGATTATATTTGAATCTTTTCTGTATCTTCATGTTGTATTTTTCAAGCTTTTATTCATGACCTAATCTGCTTTTGAAGGCATATTTGGTAATACCAATAAGTACACATCATTTTGAATTCAATTATAACATGATTTCAATTAAATAAAACCTTTATTAAGAATATATTTTGTGGAAAACACTCTTAGTGACTATATCTGCATAAGTTTTATTCAATTCAACTCAAAATGAATTATTTCTTTCCTTCTAAATATAAAGAAAATATAAATCTAAACTACAAAATACCCATGACCATGTAACTAAGACCCATTGAAGTCTAGATTGAACTTCACTATGTGATATTCAATGTCAAAG